>OX459061.1:11611010-11857226 GCA_949775005.1 Orthosia gothica | reverse complement strand
ATTGGAAAGCCTCCCACTAGGTGGACCGATGACCTGGTTAAGGTTGCGAAAATGCGAGATGCACGGGATCGGTCAATGTGGCGACGCCTGGGGGAGGCCTATGTCCAGCAGTGGACGTCTTTCGGCTGAAATGATGAATGATGACTATGGAGCTGGTCTCATGATAGATCCAAGGGGCTCATTGGATGTGTATTGATCAAATTATATTAGCATGATCAGTTACTCTGCTGTTAAGTCTTATGTTAATTCACAATCCTCATCTCCAATTTAACACACAACAACTTGGGCAAGGCCACAAACGACTCTCCTATGCACTAGTCCTAAGATGTATAAAATTATCTGAAAAAGTACTTGAAAATCTTCCGTTTCAACAAATTATAACCTTGTACTAGCGGTCAAAATGTTAAATAGCGACCCTCTTCACAGTTTTCCCTGTCCGTTGAAGGTCTAACATCAAATAACCAAGTAATAACGATTGGAAAGAACGTGACGTTACTTTATCGCTTCGATTCGAGCACTATTATTTTATTTTGTAAAGAACATATTTTCATTGTATTCTCCTTTAAAAAGGTATCTACACCAATAGACCCAGCTTAAGGTCGATCATTCTTCCATACAAACGTAGGCTGGCGATTACTCCACTGTTTGACGGTGTACGTTCAAAATTAAATATGATATCAATTTGTCTCATCATTATCTAGCCCTGTGTGGAAACAAAAAGTAAAAAAAATATTGAAATGTTATGAACGTCGAAAGTTCCATTATTTCAACACTAATTTTAACACATCTTTGGGCGGAAATAAATACTATAATAAAAAGGAAAATTGCAAAACAGCTACCATACAGGGATATATTAGTAGTTCAACAATGCAAGTAATTTTATTTCGAAACTATACATTTAGTAGTTTTTTCATGATTTCCATACTGCCAAAGGTCTGTTTATAAAATTTCGCGCGCTCGTTTTCGTCCTAAATCATCATCCATTTCGCTACAAATTTGCAATAGTACGCGAACTAGCTTCCTACGGCTCATAACAGCATCTATCTCTTTCGCACGTTTTGTCGGATGAGATAGCATGCATTTTAACCCCGCGCAAAAAATAGTTCGTGCCGTTGTCTAGGGCAACATTAATTACGTATCATGCACATTCATGGAATCGATTTTGCGATCGATTCCATGAATGTACATACTCTATCTTTGATATTCATTTTTTTTGATAATTCTACAGTATTAATTGCGTGTTTTATGCTATCATCATCAGCCGTTTAATATTTCCACTGCTGGGACACCCACCCACCTTATCTCTGTGAGATAGGGAATCGTCTTAATCTATCACTCGGGCCCGGTTCGTATTGGTGGATGTCACATGTCTTCGATTTTTGGTTCTAGGACTGGTGTTTCTTCACGATGTTTTCCTTCACCGTTTTAAGAGCAGTGGTGATGGAATAATGTACACATAGCAAAGCGAACTGGGTTCGAACCACGTAAGACAGGGCCGCTATCACCGGGCCACCTGCTCGCTGCAGCGCTGTCGAGTAGACGGAAATTTCGTTGCGGGATCCAAGACAGTTAAATTCATTCTCCGGGACTTCGTCGAGCTTCATAGCCTCGGCGCTTTTCTGGTGGTAGCCACTGTTGATTCTAGCTTGCAGGAGTTGCAGTGGTTTGGGAACAGTGCGGTGGGATTAACCCAAAAGAAAAAGACGGAATTTTTAACATTCGAAGCAATTTATAGTAGGTATCATCTAGCAAGCCCTTAGCTATCAAAAAAGTTACGTAATTTGGATGATGAGTCACACAAAGCCTTCATCGCGCAATCATAGTTCTCCGTGCTAGCAAATATACAACAGACCAACAACAACCTTTGTGCAGTTTCCCACCAGACTTAGACCGTCTGGTCGGAGGATTCCCTCTTTTCAGTGATGGTTGAAGAACTTCACCAATAATTCTAGTTAAATATATGTCGCATAAAGGGTGGCCGATAGATGCAAACCATTGGGAAGTCAGGATGATTCCCTTAGGGTAAAACATCGTGTGTGGGCAGGACGGTGGGTACAGTCGTGAAAATGAAACCACACAAATTATTCGATACACTGGGTTTATTCAAATAGTCACAACTCACAGTTACAATCTTGCTTACTAATATTACGGATCGACATTGATTCTACGACGACTTAGCTCTAAGGAGGTCAGTAGTTAGTATAAAATAGTAGTCTATGTCCACTGCCATATTCTGCTGTCCTCACCACGCAAGTGGTAATAAAAAGCGCGTCAATGCGTAGTTGTTGTGCTTGTGATTTGTTTTGACGTCCGTACTATTGACTAAACCCGACATATAAGTTTAAATTTGTATTCCTTTTATTTTCTTTTAGTTGCAGGCCAAGAGCCAAACAAAGGCCGCTTGATCCGTGGCTAACCAATGGTTCAATATGGTAGCCAATGGATTCTCAATAAAATACGTTTTTTTTATCTCCCACAGAAAAAGAGGGTGTAATAAGTTTGACGTGTGTACCTGTGTGTTTGTGTATATGTGTATATATCTGTGGTATCATAGCTCCTAAACGGATGAACCGATTTGGAATTCATATTTTTTTGCGGCTCGTCTCGCCGTTCTCAACAGCGTGCTGGTGCCTACACTTATGTATGGAAGTGAAGGTTGGGTATGGCAAAAAAGACATGAAAGTATGATTAATACAGTAGAAATGCGTTCCTTGCGAAGTATGTGTGGTGTAACTTTAAATGATAGATTGAGGAATGAAGTAATAAGACAACGGTGTGGTTTAAAAGAAGATGTAGTGACTAAAATTAAAAAGAGTAGGTATGTTAAGATGGTTTGGCCATGTTGAGAGGATGAATGAAAGGCGACTAACGAAAGGCAGACGTGAATGGAAACGCCGGGAGGGGACGCCCTAGTAAGACATACATATACCTTATAGGTGATGTTCTTCACAAAGGCCAAGTGCGCAGAACCCATAACCAGCGTGTGTGTATGACTAGATGTATGAATGTGTGTGAAGCAAAAGAAGTATGTAAGGATCGTAGCAGGTGGCGTTCTGTAGTTTGTGCCTACCATGGAACGTGCCTTGGAAAAAGGCGTCAGCTTATGTATGTATGTAGCCTTTTTTTAATTTGTGATTTTATCGAGAGTGTTCTTAGCTATGTTTGATGAAAATCGGTTGAGCCGTTCTAAAGTAATGGGCGTTTTACTGTTTGAATCGGGGTGTTTTCGCAAGATATCGTTTCATAATTACGTGTTCAATAGATTGCCGATCGAAGCGTATCTACTATGTACTAGATATATTGGCTTTTTAGGGTTCCGTAGCCAAATGGCAAAAAACGGAACCCTTATAGATTCGTCATGTCTGTCTGTCTGTCCGTCTGTCTGTCCGTCCGTATGTCACAGCCACTTTTTTCCGAAACTATAAGAACTATGCTGTTGAAACTTGGTAAGTAGATGTATTCTGTGAACCGCATTAAGATTTTCACTCAAAATTAAAAAAAAAACAATAAATTTTGGGGGTCCCCATACTTGAAACTGAAACTATTTTTTTTTTCCATCAAACCCATACGTGTGAGGTATCTATGGATAGGTCTTCAAAAATGATATTGAGGTTTCTAATATCATTTTTTTCTAAACTGAATACTTTGCGCGAGTAACTTGTAACTTCTAAAATAAGAGAATGAAAAAACTAAAAAAAATATATGATGTACATTACCATGTAAACTACCACCGAAAATTGGTTTGAACGAGATCTAGTAATTAGTTTTTTTTAATACGTCATAAATCGTAAACCGCAATTTAACAAAAATGCAAATTCGTGCGCGAGTCCGATTCGCACTTGGTCGGTTTTTAAATTTTACTTGTCGTTAAAATTGTCAGTTGTGTAAAAAAATATCTCAGCTATGCCAAATGCATAAGTAACTTATCTTGGCTTTTGGTATGCAACCGGGGTAAGCAGGATTTCTATTAATAGAAATAATTAAACAAAACATTATAGAAACTTTACATCTTTTTATTTATTTGTAGATAATATGTAGTAACATATTTTTACATGCTTATATTTTATGTTGATTATTAATAAAAGTCAGTCATTGTTTTGTTAAGTTCTTTCTTCACTGTCTTCAATCCAATCGATTTTCAAGCATGTCTTCTAAGGAGTACGGGTGGTGTCCGCTTGAGAACACGTCTGTGGTCCACTGTTCGGGCAAGGGTAGGTTTTCAACTACGAACACGGGTACTTCTGACTTCAGCTGTCTTTCCTTGACGTCCTGAGCAAGCGAGTGGATCATCTAGTAAGAAAATAAACATGTTATAATTGTCATTGATTAGATATATGTACCTATATATTGCTTCTGCCAGCGGTTTCGCCAGCGTGAATGTCGAAAACTGTCCCGAGGGAATATATTACCGGGATAAAAATAACCTATGTGGTATGCCTGACTATAATCTATCTCTGTGCCTAATTTCATCCAGATCCGTTAAGCCGTTCTGGTGTGATTGAGTTACAAACATACACACATTCATTCAAACTTTCGCCTTTATAATATTAGTGAGATTAATAGGAATTAATCTATACTCACTCGGGCGCACGGTTGGCGCAGTGGTTGAGCGATTGACTGCTGCGCTGCGTGTCGCGGGTTCGGATCCCGCACGGAACAAATATTTGTGTGACCTACAGATAGTTGTTTCGGCTCTGGGTGTTTGTGTATGTGAGTTTATATGTTTGTAAACGCACCCACGATACAGAAAGAAATTCCTAGTGTGGGGCAACGTTTTGAAAAAGAAAAGAAAAGAAAAAAAGAGAAAAAGATACTAATATTATAAAGCTGAAGAGTTTGTTTGTTTGAATGCGCTAATCTGAGGAACTACTGGTTGCACTTGAAAAAATATTGTGTTGGATAGTCCACTTATCGAGGAAGGTTATAGGTTATATAACATCACGCTACGACTAATAGGAGCGGAGCATAAATGAAAAAGGTTGCAAAAACGGGCAAAATTATTCCTTTTTGAGACCTTCCCTAAACGGTTTAAATCACGCAACAATCATGTATGTAGGGTAGGTAGAGTAGATGGGTAGGTAGGTCACCAGTTGACGGAAGCGAAGCCGCTTGGAACAGCTAGTTAATAAATATGAATTAATTAATAGTAAGATTGACGTTACAATATGTCATAATAATGGTCATAAAAGAGAGAAGTCAGTTTTGTTTGGAGAGCTGCATGACGCTCTTGAACTCATATAGTTAAAAAAAAAAAAAAACCCGCCCAAGTGCGAGTCGGATTCGCGCACGAAAGGTTCCGTACTAGGTAAATTGCGGTTTACGATTTATGACGTATTAAAAAAAAACTACTTACTAGATCTCGTTCAAACCAATTTTCGGTGGAAGTTTACATGGTAATGTACATCATATATTGTTTTATCATTCTCTTATTTTAGAAGTTACAGGGGGGACACACACATTTTACCACTCTGGAAGTGTCTCTCGCGCAAACTATTCAGTTTAGAAAAAAATGATATTAGAAACCTCAATATCATTTTTGAAGACCTATCCATAGATACCCCACACGTATGGGTTTGATGGAAAAAAAAATAGTTTCAGTTTCAAGTATGGGGGAAAATTTATTGTTTTTTTTCTATTTTTGAGTGAAAATCTTAATGCGGTTCACAGAATACATCTACTTATAGTTTCGGAAAAAAGTGGCTGTGACATACGGACGGACAGACAGACAGACAGACATGACGAATCTATAAGGGTTCCGTTTTTTGCCATTTTGCTACGGAACCCTAAAAAGGCTAATTCTGGAGAAAGAAAGAAGTGGTTAGCGTCACTAACGGAGATTTACAATACCAGATGCGTGCGTTGCAATCACAGAAACAAAATTGAAATGTCCATTGTGTCCGTAACTACAATGGCTATGGGCAATGCCAATGGTGGTGTGACTTTAAGGCAGGAACATAGTAACGCTGCTTGATGGTAGGAATAGTTACTGAAATGTTACCTTGAAGTCTTCAGGGTTCCTCTTCTTCCTCAGGTAGTTGAAGCAGCACGCTCGAAAGCGCCTCGTGCCGCACGCGCGAACGCACTCACTACCGCACGAGTCGCACGCAGACCACACCGAGCTCACTGCAACAACCACACATTAAACTAACTGCCGTACGAGTCGCACGGAGAGCACACCGAGCTCACTGGAACAACCACACATTATGACATTACAATCACTGCCGCAAGCGGCACGACTCGCACGCTGACCACACCGAGCTCACTGCAACAACCACATATTACACTTACTGCCGTACGAGTCGCAAAGAGAGCACACCGAGCTCACTGCAACAACCACACATTATGACATTACAATCACTGCCGCAAGCGGCACGACTCGCACGCTGACCACACCGAGCTCACTGCAACAATCACACATTATGACATTACAATCACTGCCGCAAGCGACACGACTCGCACGCTGACCACACCGAGCTCACTGCAACAACAATACATTACACTAACTGCCGTACGAGTCGCACGCAGACCACATCGAGTACACTACAACAACCACACATTGCACTCACTGCCGTACGAGTCGAACCTAACCACACCGAGCTTTAAGTGTTCCATACAAACAGCTACATTCACCAAAGTAATTAGGTAACATTAGTGAAGTTCATAAACTATGTAAGCACCGAACATTGCTCTAAAGAAAAGGTGAACTGGATTGAGGGACAAACTTAATTTTGCCGTTATAGCACTTTTGTCAGTTTACCAACAGCAAATAAGTTTATAAGTAATCGCATAAAAAGAAAAATGAGAAGGAATTGCCTTTCATGATTTTAGGACCTAGGTCAACGGGAAATACCCTATCTATTGGTTTTGATTCCCTTGTGATTGTCAAAATATGCAGCATACACGACACACGGTCGTATCTTTTCATTGCGTTGACTTATAGGTTTGTTTTCCTACAAGTTTAGAGGATTGCAGACTTGAGTACTAGGTATTCATTTCAACTAGATATACCTACGCGTTCATTAGAAAAAGGGTCTTGACAGACAGACAACGAAGTGATCCTATAAGGGTTACTTTTTACTTTAAAAGGAGCCCTTTTGAACTGGCTTCGGCCTACATAATATGTCGATGAATGGGGATAACAGTTTTCCAACGGCAAAGTTAAGTTTGTCTCTCAATCAAGTACTTGGTCGTGCTTTTCAGGACGAGTAACTACGTAACCTTACGCTGTGCCTGGCCCGTCGCGCGCGAGCCTGGTTTTTCTTTTTGAGTTACGGCTCCTCAAAACTGTACAACAGACGACAGTTTACAACATATTTAAAGGATTTAATTTAATTATTTTTCAAGTAATTATTATGTTTTCAAGGTCCTGTTTGAATTACTGAATGTTTATAATATTCACTTTGTTAACTTAGTTGGTTAAATTTTTTGTACATGCTGTGGTCTTCTGTAAGTGAAGGTGTACACCAACCTGGTACCTGAATACTTATTATATAACATGTATAGTGGTCCTATGTTGGAAAGCCCAAATTAACCTAATTTAAATTAACTAAATAAGCTATAACTTACCGATAAACATAAGTGAAAGAATTGCTGTGATCTTCAGCATTTTGTTAAAACGATTACTATTTCTTATATACTTCCCTAGCACTGAAAAGTTCTCCTACTGAAGATGCTGTCGGAATGAGGTATTATATTTCGCAACTCGGTTTTATATCAGTTAAAGTTTACCTAGCAGCTTGCGTGGGGGTTGCTAGATATCTTTCTAAGTTGGTATACTACTAATGTTTTCTAGAATAACTTGACAACTCGCTCGTATTATCCTTCGGGTTAGGCACAGTTATATTTTATATATCGGCACCCATATTGCCAATTTTTTAAAGTCCCTATTGGCATCAACCGATTACAAATCTAGACTACTATATTTGTGCAACTGAAAGACAGAATGGGACCATAACACTTCGTTCGGACGGTGAATTGATCCCAAGTTGAGTAGGATGAACAGCTGATTATAAAATGAGAATCACGTCTAAACGGCTAGTCGTATTTTAAATATATATACATTATTAAACCATTTTCATAAGAATTTGATCTAAGAATATTTTTAGGTTTATAATATAATAACATAACATAGTGTAATTAAATTGTAAAGTTATGTCTAAAACGGACATAAACACGACAGTCGCACCAAAACCCCATCGCTGGGCGTATTTTAATGAAATCGACACCATCTGAAAGACTACTACCTATGTACTTTTTGATATGAGGCTTTTTTTAAGTCATAGAATAATAAGGAAAGTACAAAAGACTTCAAAATTTTGGACGCGCGGGTGTGAAACGAGTGCGAGTTTTGTTCCCTCAAGGTCGTTGGCGACAGTCGTCGTCTTAAGCTCTAAACAAGTGTCATGCAATGTCAGCGATGCATAGTGATGATTAAAATGCCAATATATAAGGGACTAGCTGACCAGGCAAACTTTGTTTTGCCATAAAAAGACCAAACATTTATCTACCCTACCCTACCCTACCTATAAACCTCACGGAGCCCGAGACCTTTCCAACGAATGCAAAACCATTGAAATCGGTTCATGCGTTCTGGAGTTATATCGTCAGGAAGAAAACCGACTTATTTTTATATATTAAGAAGATTGTTCATATGACATTTCGATAGCGCTGGACATTCCCATACATTATGTACATTATTGTCATTTTTTCAATTGCTATCGCGACGTTTTCGTTGATATAATGTCACTTGTCTAGAGTCTGTTATTCATCCCCAAAGGACTAGAATAAGCAAAGTTAGAATACATTCATAAGACAAGGGCTCAACGCGCGTCGAACGAGCGGTAAATTTTTGTATTTCTTTCAGTTTTACATGACACGCGCGTTGCCGCAACTGCCATGGTTCAGTATTCAGTAGAGTTCTTACATCTGTCGAAGATGGACGTAGACACAGTTTTAACGGTGATTCTTAACCGACGGCAAAAACGACGTGACAATAGACGGAGATATTGGGTACACCCAATTTTGTCACACAGGCTGACTGAAAAGTTCTTATCTGAATAATCGGTATTTGTCATTTCCCACATTGCAGGACGAATAATGCCGTATTAAAAGCTTCGGTTTCCATTTCAGACGATTTCTGGACGGACTGATACTGAATACGTCTATCCGTGTCGAAAGCGCGCGCTCAACTGAACGGAAATATAGAAAACTAATGATCTCGAAACGCGCGTTGACACGCGCTGACCACAGTCGAGCGCTAGCGCAGCGTTCAACGCGCGCTTTATTAAAACGCGCGTTAGCATGTGTATGGCCTGAAAAAAAAAATGTAGTTGTAAACGCGCTTTATCAAAACGCGCGTTGAGCGCTTGTCATCTGAACGTACTTTTAATGGAAGTACAAATAAATAATATTCATAAACAAATATTCTAAGCTAAAAAGCTTTGTCTAGCCACGCCTACACAGATTGCTAAGTAAACTTCAACTCATATAAAATGGGTTTACCAACTAAACCATAACATTCTGAGCTCATCTTCGGTAGAAGTACTATCCCGTGCTAAGAATAAGTAAAAACCCGTTTCATCAGTGATTCAACAAAATGCTGAAGATCACAGCTATTCTTTCACTTATGTTTATTGGTAAGTTCTTTGTTGTGTAGGAGCTCGTGGCGAAATAATACCAGATGCTGGGGTCGATTTTCAAGATTCTTTTCAAGATTCCGTGGATGGGTGACCATCTTTACATAGCAAGATCCCTCCGTGCCTCGGCAAGCACCTAAAACCATTGGTCCCAACTGGCATTTGATGATCTTTGACGATCGTTACGGGTAGTCGGAAGCCTGAGATCTGACACCAGCCTAGGGGGGCTGGTGTTGATGCCAAGTTACAAACGTTTCGTATCGAATCTGCTTCTATAATCGTTAACGCCTTCTATTTGTATGGTCTGACCACGTGACTTAACGTGTCATGCCCATACATTGGTTCGTTTTCTACTAGTGTTATCGATTGTAGATTGTCAAATTGGCTACAGGTGCAGTCTTGCCAAGGGGCATCGTGTACCCCACTCACTGGGTTGTGGAGGACAAATAGGCAGTTGCTCCATGTTAAACACTGGTACTCGTGGTAGTTGTTGCAGTAAGCTCAGTGTGGTCTGCGTGCGACTCGTGCGGCTGTAAGTTTAATGTGTGGTAGTTGCAGTCAGCTCGGTGTGGTCTGCGTGCGAATCATGTGTCAGTAAGTGTAATGTGTGATTATTGCAGTGATCTCGGTGTGGTCAGCGTGCGACTCGTGAGGCAGTGAGTACAATGTGGGGTTGTTGCAGTTAGCTCGGTGTGGCCAGTGTGCAACTCGTGCGGATGTGGGGTTGTGGCCGTGAGGTCGGTGTGGTCAGCGTGCGATCCGTGCGGGAGTGAGTGTAATGTGTGGTTGTTACAGTTAGCTTGGTGTGGTCAGAGTGAAACTCGTGCGGCAGTGAGTTTAATGTGGGGTTGTAGCAGTGAGCTCGGTGTGGTCTGCGTGTGACTCTTGTGGTAGTGAATGTAATGTATGTTTGTTGCAGTGAGCTCGGTGTGGTCAGCGTGCGACTCGTGTGGCAGTGAGTGCGAGCGCGCATGCGGCACGAGGCGCTTCCGAGCGTGCTGCTTCAACTACCTGAGGAAGAAGAGAGGCCCTGACAGCTTCAAGGTAATTTTCCAGAAGCATTCCTACCACCAAGCAGCGATACTGTTTTCTTACTTTAAGGACAGACATAGCCTTTGTAGTTACAGGTATCTCAGTCTCAGGTCTATGCATAATAAGTCTATACCAATATTATAAAGAGGAAACATTTTTTTGTTTGTTTGTTTGTACCGAATAGGCTCCGAAACTACTGGACCGATTTAAAAAATTATTTCACCAATAGAAAGCTACATTATTCCTGAGTGACATAGGCTATTTTTAAATCCCGAAAACGGATCCTGTGGGGTGGCCCACGGGAGCGAAGCCGCGGGGAACAGCTAGTGTATTATAACCCTCAGTTTGCCAGCTCAAAATTATCGGAGAATTAATGTGACAAATTGTCAAGCACGCGTTATTTGCTATGATTGGCTGTTGAAAATTCATTCAACCAATCACAGCAGATAACGCGTGCTTGACAATTTGTCACATTAATTCTCCGATAATTTTAAGCTGGGAAACCGGGGGTAAGTCTACTATGCTTGAGACTTTCGTCTCTGTGACTGCTACGCACGCATCTTTTATTGCAAATGTACGGGGCGCTTACCGGTTCTTTCTTTCTCCAGAATCAGCGATTTTCATCTTTATGAATTACAAGTCAGCTCACAAACAGAAACTAACTTCTTCAACCTTTAATGGTCATACCTTATGACAATCTTGATGAAATGAGCAGAGCATATCTGGTCAGTGCCATTTATAATGTGTTTATTTTTTCTAGAAGATCCACTCGCTTGCTCAGGACGTGAAGGAAAGTCAGCTGCAGCAAGAAGTACCCGTGTTCATGGTTGAAAACTTACCCTTACCCGTACAGTGGACCACAGACGTGTTCTCAAGCGGAAACCACCCGTACTCCTTAGAAGATATGCTTGAAAATCGATTGGAATGAAGAATGTGAACATATAACAATGACTGACTATTAAGTATTGAAAATCACCAAAAAATAGAAGCATGTTTAAGTATTTAACAATTTTATAGAAATAAATGAAAAGATGTAAAGTTTATCTAATGTTTTGTTTAACTATTTAAACGCAGATAATAGAGGTACCTACCATTTTTATCGTGTAGAAACCTTCAAAAAGATCAAGGGCCCATTTTTTAAATCCTTGCGAATCGAAATAAGATTTATGGGGAAATTAGTAAAAAATTGTTAAAACTTAAAGCAAAGGGCCATAGATTTTTTAAACGTGAATTAAAACTGTCATGATTAAAAAACTTGGGTCCTCAATCCAGACGCGTGCAAGTGGCTTAGCCTAAATCTCAGAAAGTAGGTACTATCTCTAGGTTAATCTTTTTTTTTTATCAGTTAAGATTTAAATAAAAGGTGTCTGGAATTTTAGGGGAAAACATCAGGGTGCTTTTTTACCTCACCACAACCACCCCGTTGATCACTATCAGCACATGAAAGATTTTGCATGGCAGTGTTTATAAATGGCAATAAGGGTTACTTATATAATATCTAAACGTGTTCTAACTATTGCCGAGATATCTACGGACAATAGACCTACCGTTTAAAATCTCTGAATATCGTTTCACAGATTTTTGTAATAACTAATGAACGAAAGCCATAAATAAGAATAATTCTACGGTTTATTCAACTACAATTAATTTACCTAGTTTATTGAAGTAACGGACGATTTAGCTACTGTTAGGTTTTGTTACCTTGACGTCGAATCCTGATTGCACGTCGAGTCACCGCCACATCTACAGTCAATATATTTTGTAGCCAAAATAAAGGTGTCGTGTCAGTCGAATCTGTTCCAAAACCGAATTTAGGCACCCCAACTTCACGTAGTCTTTTGGCTGCTACCCCTAGAGTGTATATAAAAACCGGAGGCGCGAAGGGAGAGAAACCGGAGGCGCGAAGGGAGAGCAACCCCCGCCCACTGTAGCAAAGCATAGGTGACCAGCAAGCCGAAGCGGAGGTGAGTATGGGTGCCTATCCTGTGTTACGTAAGGGCGAAGGGGTTGCACTGCCCACATCGCCGGAGATGATGCAGAATCAACTGTAGGCGATTCGTCCATTAGGTATTTCATACATAGTTAAAATATCTAGTATCTAAAAATGACATTAGATTAATCGTTCGTTAGTGCAATTAATTTAAGTTTAATTACAATTAAGTAAGTAAAATAGTAGTTCAGTCGACCAATATGTAGTTATATCGAAAATAATTAGAATAGAAACTAATAATACATAACCGAAAAAATTACACCGGGGTAGGACTTCTCCAGGAATATTAAATAAAAGATTACTTTTGAAAATGTATCTAACTTTATTAGATTCGTCAACAAAAAAGTTATGGCAAAGAAAACATTCTTACAACTTTTATATGCCCAGTTTCCAGAAAGTAGAATATCGTAATATTAATGTGCCAATTTGTCAAGCGCGCATAAACTGCTATCATTGGTTGTTGACAAAAATATATTAAATCAATGACAACAGTTTGCGAGCACTTTGTCACTCTAATTTTGCGATAATTTTCGTTTCAGAAATGAGGGTTTTAATTATCTCAATTAAAAAATCCACAATCTCATGAAATTATAATTAAAATCTATTTTACACGAGTTGGCTTTGACGCGGGCAAAGTATTATTAAAATTAAAAACAATTGGGTAAAGTAGTCACAGTGGATCTTTGTGTCTCTGAAGTTGGCTGCAAGACCCTGTGCATTTGCTTTTTTGTGTAAATGTTGAAGTTGAAGATAGCATTGTATCTCCTCTTTGACTCGCTTACGTTTGTCGCTTTGTCCTATCTCGCTTACTCTATGCAGTATACTCGATGGCAAACTGTTTCTCGAAGAGCCAACTTCAGAGACGCAAAGATCCGCTGTGTCTACTGTACATCTTCCTAATGACTAAGTCTCATTCGGAGGTCGATAGTTTTGGCATCATACCCTAAGATCTTTACGATATATCAATCCCTGGCCAGAAGATCCTATACCTGCACCATTTTCCCATGGGAGTAGGCAGAAACTACAGTACACCATCAGCTTCGATCCTTACACACTCCTTTAACTTCGTTTAACGCACGCCGGTTATGAGTACTGCGCCAGAAAGACCAGGTTTTCTGAAGAACATCACCAATGAGATCAGTGTATGTTCTTCTAGTGCGTCTCCTCCCGGAGTTTCCACTCACTTCTACACACAACCTATTATTAATCGCCTTACATTCGTTCTCTCAACATGATCTGACCATCTAAGCATACAAAAGTATTCAATTATTACATAAGTTAATCTTTAGGTAGTCGCCATCTCAGTAATCACTTAAGAAATCCTAACATCTGTGCACTGTTATCTATACTTGAGAGCAAAACTATCGCACAGTCACCCTATTTTAAACTTCTTAGAGCTTGTTAGAGATTGTTTAATTTCTTGAACCTGAGCAGATTGCGCGGATATTGTTTTTAGTATCTAACGATAAGAATCTTCACTTGTATTCGTTTGATATCACAACAATGCACAAGCAGCAACGGTCAATCCAATTATGCACACGTAATTTAAGAGAGTAAGTAGTCGGATAATGAGTCAGAAATCATAATGGTAGAAAATAGGTATCGACTTAATACACTTTTTTGGGCTCGGATACCAAGTCTAGGAGCGATAGTTAAGGTAGTCCCACATTGTAAAATATTTAGGAAGTTTTCATACATTTTTGGATAATTCAGTCGGGTTTTTTGGAACAACTCTAAACCACCGCTGCGGCGGTTACGACATTTGACTGGAAAAAGATATTGACCGCCGCAGCGGTAATGACTTGTTACCAATACGTGTTTTAACAAGAACGTGACGTTCTTCAAAACGCATACAGTATTATTAGATTATAAACTTTATTTTCTAATAATATCATTGATACATACATACATACATAAACTCACGACTTTTTCCCATGGGGGTAGGCAGAAACTACAGAACGCCACCTGCTACGATCCTTACATACTTCTTTTGCTTCACACACATTCATACATCTAGTCATACACACACGCCGGTTATGGGTACTGCGCACTTGGCCTTTCTGAAGAACATCACCTATAAGGTCTATGTATGTCTTTCTAGGGCGTCCCCTCCCGGCGTTTCCATTCACGTCTGCCTTGTAAATACCTTTCGTAAGTCGACTTTCATTCATCCTCTCAACATGGCCAAACCATCTTAACATACCCTTTTCAATTTTAGTCACTACATCTTCTTTTAAACCACAACCATATAATTGATTTAAGTTAAAAACAGCCTGTGCGATAGTTTTGCTCACAGATGTCAATCAAAGTTATGTCAAAGTTATCAATAACGTAGGGTACATAGTCTAAATGGTCTTGGCAAGTTCTTGGGACTTGGCGATCACGTCTTCAATGGTGCCTACCATGTAAAAAGCAGCCTCGGGAATGTGGTCCAGTTCACCCAAGAGGATCTGTCAGACAAAACGTTTGGATTACAGCACATCATTTTACAAGTAGCTGTAAACAAGTACCTAAATGAATTAAGAGGGCTCGTGCCGTGGATATGCCGCAGATGGACAAAACCGTAAAGGTAGTAGCCGACTTATACGACACCGCTCCCACCCGGCAAAATAATGTTCATTGAAATGTAAGCTTCAGGGCGTCATCTGTAGACCTACTTTCATTAATTATAGATATCGTGTTACCCAGTAACTGGGTTGTAGCGGTCAGATAGACAGTCACTCCATGAGTATTGGCATTACGCTGCATGGTTAGATTGGAAGCCGATCCTAATATAGATACATAAAGGTAACACAGTTTACCCTTTTAAATCCTTTGATAGTCTCTTCCAATTTCACGAGCTTGCCGATGTGGCCGGTAAATACTTCAGCGACCTGTAATAATATTACAACACTATAAAATACGATAGATTTTTTACACTTCTAAAAATGAACTATATATATTCTACTTTTAACAAGTAAAATTTCAAAGAACAATGGCAGGTGCCCATACATTTTTTTAGCTGAGATTAAATTCCTACGTCTTTAAATGAAAAATATCTGGTTTAACTCAGGGTGATGTTCTGAATTAGTTTGTGCAAGAATTTTTGTTCGAGAATGTCGAGAATAATAGATATTCAGTCATAAACTTTTGTAGGTTATGTCTGGGTAACTTTTAATAATGTGTTTAATAGGTAATATTATTCAATTTCGTGGAAGTAAAAGGGGAATATCGCATTAGCATTTCCCTTACCTAGTAATTTCAGCATGAAATGTATAATATACTCTTTGGAAAGAGTACCTATATTTATTTAAACCAAGCGACTTTGACGTTTATCAAAAGGTCGTCGGCCTCGTCAACAACTAAGCTATATTTTCTAAACTTGGATACTAGTCTTTTTGCCAATAATTAAAAGTAATTCATTTATTTCTACTGCACTACAATATTCTTACCTACCTGCGAGGAACATCTATACTTAGACATAAACTGTATTGTTAACTCATTTACTGCAATAAATACATTAATTATATTATTAATTAATATAGTTACTACTTGTCACTTAGCAGATAAAATATATAATGGCAACACTAAGCTAAAGAAATTAACTAAAAAATCAAATAACCTTTTATTTATTAAGATTTTTTTTTATCCGTTTTGAACCAGCCCAATAATATATTTAAAAAATGTAGACAATTAATAGAACGTCTTTCGTATATAACTCACTTTCAGACGCTCAAATTTAAGTCAGCTAAAATCTCGCCATTGTTCTTTAAAACACCCCCGACACATTTATCTTGCGAAAACATGCCGATTCAAACAGTAAAACGCCCATTACTTTTGAACGGCTTAATCGATTTTATTCAAACATAACTAAGAACACTCTCGATAAAATCACCTTTCAAACAAAAAAAACTAAATCATAATCGGTTCATCCGTTTAGGCGCTATGATGCCACAGACAGACACACAGATACACAGCAACACACGTGAAACTTATAACACCCCTCTTTTTCCGGCGGGGGTTAAAAATGAAGAGTGCGATAGCACTTTACATTTTTAAAAGTATTTTTATAATAAATGGCACAATCACCAATATGGGTTCGCCATCCCCGTCCTACGGGTCTTTAAGTCAAGAGTGAATAGGTTACTTCTAGGCAAGCGTGCTTCACCGTCGACCACATCATCGCTTACCATCTGATGAGATAGTGACCAAAGCCATTTATCGTTAATAAAAAAAGAATATAACTACTTTGACTTGAACGCGGTCTTGCTGGATAAACTAGATAGGGTCTTGAATAATTGTATCAGATTTATATTTAACCTCAGAAAATATGACCATGTGTCGAACTACAGATCAGAGTTAAAATGGCTGCCCATTCGCCAGAGGAGACGTTTACGAGTTTTGACCACACTTTTCTCCCTACTCAATTAACACCTCCTTCCTATCTTATGTCTAACTTTCAATATCTATGTTCTTCACATGCTCGGAATCTGAGTTCTTCTAATAATCTCCTCTTACTCTGTCCTTCTCATTCGACTGATTTTGTTCACTCTTCCTTTCATATATAGTCCATTCTTCTTTGGAATGAGCTTCCTCGACGGCCACCAGTCGGTATGCATTCAAGCGGAAATTGCGGCTTTACTTTCAAAACAACTAAGCAGAGTCATCTCACTTTCTTCTTTTCTGGGACTTTATATAAATATATGTATTTATATAAGTATACATTATTTTAAATATGTATGTACGTGTATTTTACCTATTTTAGTATGTTATATAATAACTGGTTTTATTTTTATTAACCGACTTACCAAAAAGGAGGAGGTTCTATGTTCGACTTCTTGTGTTTTTTTTTTTTTTTTTTTAATGTATGTTCACCGATATCTCCGTCAATTGTGGACCGATTTTGAAAATTCTTTTTTTGTTTGATAGAGTATATTTCGAAATTGGTCCCATTTTAATTTGGTGAAGGTCTGATGAAGAACTTCGGAGATACACAACAGAACTCTTCAATAAATAACGGCAAAACTCTCGGGATTGCTGCAATCGCATGTCTGTTTGTTGTTTATACCATTTCATAACATAACATTATGCCAGTACGCTCTAAAGGGGTACGCAGATCTCTCATTTCACCGGTTATGTTCAAGTTTCATGTTATTCGGTTAATCTATTCTGGAGTTATAGGGACCTTAATAAGCAACTTGCTATTAGGTAGGTAAAACTAAAAAGGGAAAAATAAAAAACTTTTTTACAAAAAAATACTACCGACTTCCAAATGAAAAACTACAAAGTGAAAAATAACTTAACTTTTGGAAGTCGGTGTCCATATCGCAAAAAAAATGGTTCCTACGAAAGACACCGACTTCCAAAAGTTAAGTTATTTTTCACTTTGTAGTTTTTCATTTGGAAGTCGGTAGTATTTTTTTGTAAAAAAGTTTTTTATTAATATACAATGCACCTGCCATGTTATCTCTTCACCACCCTTGGTTGACTGGTAGAGAATGCCTAAGGCATTAACTCCGCCTTTGTACCTTTGTGCATGAAGTTTAAATAAATAAATATAAAAAGTATCTTTACCTGGAAGGGTTGTGACAAGAACCGCTGTATCTTGCGGGCTCGTGCCACCGTCAGTTTGTCATCCTCTGACAACTCGTCCATTCCCAGGATAGCGATGATGTCCTGCAGAGACTTGTAGTCCTGAAGGAAAGCATGGAACAAGTAAAACACGTTTAAAATCTTCCATTGAAGAACTTTGCTTAAAACAAACTTTTACATCAAATAATAAAATCAAAAAACCCGACTGCAAAGAAAATCATGCTGTGCAGTCGGAGGATGAGTCACGAGCTGGCTGACCAAAATTATAAATATCCTCCGACTGCACAGCATGATTTCTTCTTGTTTGCATCTTTGCAGTCGGGTTTTTTGATTTTATTAACTTTTTTTATTTACAACTTTTTAGTTATACTGTTTCTTTTGAATGACTTTTAAACATATAAGTGGTATAATTATATTTTTGTAATCACAAACATACAAGATACGCGCGAAAAACATAACCCTTTCCTTGCAGCCGGGTAAAAATTGTAGTGTGCGTTTCAATGGCGCGGCCACAGCGATATTTAAAAATAAAACCGGACAAGTGCGAGTCGGACTTGCGCACGAAGGGTTCCGTGCCATTTTCGCAAAAAACGGCAAACAAAAACGAATGGCTTCATGGTGTCTCATACATTACTGACGACCGGGCGTAGACCCGGTTTGACGCTGGGCCTAGCTCCGGCGAAAAACCGTCTCGTAGGCATGATCGCTAAGGGTAGAAACGGGTCCCTATTACTAAGACTCCACTGTTTGTCTGTCTGTCTGTCACCAGGCTGTATCTACCATGATAACTAGGCAGTTGAAATTTTCACAGATGATCTATTTCTGTTGCCGCTATAACAACAAATACTAAAAACAGAATAAAATAAATGTTTAAGTGGGGCTCCCATACAACAAACGTGTTTTTTTTTGCCGTTTATTTTTGCGATGTTGGTAATTTTTTTTTTCTTTCTATGGGGCGTCTCACAGCTCAGTCAAAGTGACCGACTACTGCTTAACCGGGCGTTCCTGTGGAGACTAAGCTATATAGCCTCCAGCCAGGCAAAAATTTCTAAACCTAAGCGACAACGCTGAGGGCTACCCCCTGTGGGGTCGAACCTCGGCTCAGGGCGTCGCTGGGGGGACAGCTAACTAGGCTGGATCTTAATAAAGTGATTCTACCATCCGTTCGGAAAAGCCTACGTGGAGAAGAACGGACAAGAAACTCCAATCAATAACTACTAGAATTTAACTACGGCGCAGCATTACGCGGGCTGGCTTGCAAATCTTGACGGGGACGTCGCGGCGGGCCTCGTCGGCGAGGACGGAACGAAGGCGGTCTGTGTTTACGAGTTGTGCTGGTCTCTTTCTTGCTCTCTTGGAGCAGGGTAGTGGCGTCATCGGGGGTGGCGAGAGTGAGCCTCGGTCGGCGAATGTTAGAGATACGGGAAAGTTCATAGCGGGAGGCCGCTTGAATAAGGGGGTTACTGTGATTTTCAGCAGAGTCGAAAAAACGCTTTGAAATGCGTTTCATAAACTGCTGGATAGTAGGGATTTTCAGATCAATATGGAGTTCCTCATTACGAACGTAATAGGGGGCTGCCGTGATCTTGCGGAGGAAACGGTTTTGTATAACCTGAAGCTTGTGGGTATAGTGGGGCTTTGCGTGTGCGAAGACAACGCAAGCATAGGTCATGATGGGACGGATGACCGCGGTGAAAATGCGTATCTTGCACCTAAGTGACAAGCTGCTTTTAGCGTTCACCATCCCATGGAGTCTGCTCATAGCGAAGGCGGCTCGCGAGCGCGCCGCCTTAATGTGCTTGGCGAAAGTGAGGTGATTATCGAGGGTGACACCTAGGTACTTGGCTTGCTGTTCCCAAGGGATCGGCTTGCCGTACATCGTGATGGGTTTGGGGGGACGGGGGTTTTTAAATCTGTTGTTGTATTTTTGGTCAGGCCTCGAGAAAAGGACAGCCTGGCTTTTGTCGGGATTGACTTCAATTCTCCAGAGGCGGAACCATTTGGCCAACGCATTGGCGGCTCTCTGGAGTTTTAGAGCGATGGCATTTGGAACTGTGCCAGTGCAATAGAGGGCCGTGTCATCGGCGAATAGTGCCAACTGGCCCTCTTTGGTTTTTGGAATATCGCTGGTGTACAGCGTGAAAACTAGGGGGGATAGTACGCAGCCTTGTGGGACTCCGGCTCGTATGGGGTGAGGGGAGGAGAGTTCTCCCTCGACACGGTAGCGGAAAGTACGGTTCGACATCCAGTCTCGTAAGATGAGCACGAGACGATCTGGCACGCCGAGTTTATATAGCTTATAAACTAAGCCATTGTGCCAGACTTTGTCGAACGCTTTCGCTATGTCGAA
Source organism: Orthosia gothica (assembly GCA_949775005.1). NCBI lineage: Eukaryota > Metazoa > Arthropoda > Insecta > Lepidoptera > Noctuidae > Orthosia > Orthosia gothica. The sequence continues at coordinate 11,836,648 of OX459061.1, read as the reverse complement.
GAACAAGGCACCCGTCAACACACCACGCTGGAAACCAGCACTAGTGTGTTCAACGATACGGTGAACTTGTTGGACGCATGAGTGTTCGGAACGAAAGCCGAATTGCTCGTCAGGAATGAGGCTCTTTCGCTCTACAAAGTCTTTGAGCCGCTTATAAATAAGCCGCTCGTAGACCTTTCCGAGGGAATTGAGCAGACTGATGGGACGATAACTGGCAGGCTCCGATTTCGGTTTACCCGGTTTAGGGATGCCTATCACAGTGGCCTGTTTCCAAGCTTGAGGGAAGATATTTTTGCTTAATGCAGCGTTGAAAATGGCCGTCATTAGCAATATTATTTGGGGAGGGAGGAGTTTCAACACCTTATTGGTGATGCCATCTAGGCCTGGGGCTTTGTTGGAGTGAAGCCTTTTGATGACCTCCTCTACTTCGTCTGGGGTGACGGGAGGTAGCGGGTCATCAGGGTCTTCAATGGGAGGGAGTGAGGTCCTAAGTTTGACTTCAGCGTCTACCATGTCTAGGTGAGCTTGGTCTACTGGTTGGGAGCTGGGTGTGCATTGGAGTTCGAGGCTGTCAGCCAGACATTCGGCTTTTTCAGAATTATCGAATGCAACACTCTTATCGGGGCGAATAAGTGGGGGTAAGGCTGATTCTTCAGTGGAGCGTAACTTCCTCTGAAGGTGCCAGAAGGCATGGTGGGTGGGCTCTAGTTCGCTCAGTATTTTATTGAAAGCCGCAGTACGGTGCTCAGCAGTACGTTCCTTTACAGCGAGCTGTAAATTATGCATGTGAGCTCTGTTTGCGGCACAACGATGATTCCTGAAGGCACGGGCAGCTGCGTTCTTCTCGGTTATCAGTTTCCGTACATCATCCGGAAGTTTCCCTTGCTGGATGTCCAGTACTGGAACCTCCCTTGAACATTCGTTCAGGATGGATTGTACGTGAGCTGTAACCGAGTCGATCGCCGCCGTCGTGTCAGCGACAGAGTTTATGAGGTCGGGGATTGAGTCTAAATGCGGTGACTTGGTGGATTTCAGCTTCTCGCTTACTTTCCTCCAGTCAGTGACCGTCTTCATAGGGGGTGGCTGTCCTAGATCTGGGCGGCCTGAGCGACTGCCTAGGTGCAGAACTACTGGGCGGTGGTCAGAATGTAGTTCGTCTAGCGTTTCAATGGAACGTAACTGAAGGTTAATGTTCTTAACTTAGCTACATCTAGGACATCAGGTCTATAAGTAGCCTGGTCCAGGAAGTGAGTGTGAGTCGATGGGGCAAGGACATCGTAGTGTAGGGTTGTGCCTAGGCTCAGCACCAACTTTCCTCTAGGGTTAGTAACGGTGCTGTTCCAGGCTGGATGTTTAGCATTGAGATCACCTGCTAGGATAACAGAGTCACTCATGCTGAAGAGGACAGTGAGGTCTTTGACAAGACCATCTGGGTTGTCGCCCGATGACGCCGAGCGAGGGGGGCAATAGGCGGAGATGATGGTGATCGATTGATGACCAGTCATTCCTAACCGACAGGCAGAGTATTCTAAACAAGAAATGGGATCGGGTGGAGTGATCACGCTGCAGTGGAGCTCATTTTTGTAGTAAATGAGAGTGCCACCACCGTGGGAGCGCGTCCTATCGTTGCGAACTACACGGTAGTTGGCAATTTTAGGATCGCGATTAACATATTAATAATAATAATTAATATTATTAATATATTATTAATATTAATTATCGGTTTTAGAAAAGTCTCTTGAATGAGGAAGATGTCCAGCTGATGGTCGCGAAGAAATAAGGCGATCTCATCACGCTGTTTACTAATGCCATTGGCATTGAAGAAACCTAATTTTAGGGATCTGGGTTTCAGGCAATTGCTTCTCAATTGTGAACCCATTCACCGTTTATAAACACAAGGCTGTCTAGCTCTTTTGTTATGGAGGGATACCTCGAGAAGATCTCGAGGGAAGCGAAGAAGTTAGGGGGATTAACTGGGTTGGAAAGCTCAGCATGAAGTGCTCGGGCCTCTGGAGTCATCCAGATCGCGTATGCGTTGAAAATAGTTTCAGCGACACAGCGATAGGAGCTTGGGCCGGATTGGGTTACAGGGGGTGGGCGCGCAGCAACTGCGGTGGTGGGAGCCACTTTGTTGTTTTGCGCTGGGGCCGAAGCGGCCGAGATTGCACTAGGCACTGGAACGTTAAGGTTCATGAGTGCCGGGATGGGTTGGGGGTGATTCTGAGGGGCCACACTTTGGTGGTTCAGCTTCCCCCATGGGGAAGTCCTTTGAGGGGCTAGACGGGGGGGGGCTTGGGAAGGCTTGGGAGCTATGCGAGCTTGACGCGCGTCATAGCGTTTGGCCATTTTTGGCGCGAGCTTTGGGGCTTTTGGACAGCCCCGGTAATTAGCCGGGTGCCCGACTTGGCCGCAGAGTACGCAGCTAGGAGGCTCCGTACATTCCGCACGGTCCTTGGGACGGGGGCATTCACGTGTGCTATGCTCGCCCAGGCACTTGACGCACCTGGGGGTCGCGAAGCAATTGGTCTGGGAGTGACCATACAGTTGGCAGTTGTGACACTGACCAACGAGGTGGGGACGGTAAGGCTTTTCTATTGAAATGCCTGACAGTGAACACACTGTTTTAATGTTGAAAATGGGGTGGTAACCCTCGGTGGGGGAGCACACGACCAAAACTATGTCGTAAAGTTGCCCTCCTCTTGCTTTATGCAAGCGGTGGACTTCTAATACAGGGATGTTTTGGGCTAGTAAATCCTGGCGGATTTCCTCCGTCGGGATTTCTTTAGGGATCCGCCGTATAATAACACGGGTGGATTTCTCCTCTGGAAGGGTGAAGGTGTGGAACGAAATGTTCCTTTCCTTTAGGAGACGAGTAAGGTCTCGATAATTCTGTGATGAGGGGACCGTTATCCTGATGCCTTGTTGGCATGCAGTGGCCTTTGTGTAGCTGATTTTACGCTCAGTACAAGCGTTGGACACGACATTCCATTTAGCCTTGTCCTGGAGATAAATCGGAGGAGGAGGAGGCAGCTTCCTAGTGGTCGCTGTAATCATGGGGCTAGGGGGGCGACTAGACCGCTGGGAAGCGGTAGAGGGGGCGAGAGTGCCTGTCGGCTCAGGAGACGAGCAAGGGGAGGCAGCGGGAGAGGCAAACGGTGTTGCCGCAAAAGTCTTCTTGGGTTTGGTGGCATTTGAGGGGGATTTGTTCTTCTTCCTCTTTCCTCCTACGACTTGAAAGTCGTCATCCTCTGAGGAGGTGGAGGGAAGGGAAGCGTCACGTGATTCTTGTGATTCCTCTTCAGGAATCGGAGTTTGCTCCATATGGGAGTCGGGGCGGGAGTCTGGCTCATTGGCCTGAGTAGGGGAGGGTGTCCTAGCCTCTTGGCTAGGTTCAACGGAAGGCGACCTGGGTGTGTCGTCATCGGGGAAAGGCTTGAAAGCCTTAATTGGCTCCTCTATTGGGCCAGAAGTGGATTGGGCGAGGACAGGGGCGATGGCGGCTTTGAAGGCCGGGCCATATTTCTTTTTGAGCTGAGGCTCAGAAAGAAGAATCTCCTGGAGGAGAACGACTAATGCCTTAAAAGACATAGTCGGCGAATTTAACAGAGAAAAATAAGAGAATTTAGCCCCGGGTGGGTACGCCCGGGGGTGTGTGAACCCTACCCTCCCAGCCGGGTGAGACTGGGAGGTGTGTACCTGGGTGAGCCCTAAGCTTGTTCACCTGTCACCAATCTTATTGGGTGACAGGGGTCCTAAGGTACCGGTAAACCCACCGAAGGTGGGCCACCCACCACTTGTGTACCAGAGTCTGGTACGTAGGGGTAGAGACACCCTACCGTACCAGGTGTAGCTGTGGAACAGAGCAGGGGTTGGCTAGGCTATCTACCAAGGCCAACTGATCCTGCTCCCGACTCCTTCTGACTGCCGTGCTCTGAAGGAGCTTGGCGAGTGCAAGGGGCAGCACTCCACTTGGCTTCGTTAACACCGTAAGGTATCCACCAAGGACCACTAAGTCGTGGTTTTAACCCGGAAGGGGCCAAAAAAGCCGGCGGCGCGCAGAGACGCGGCACCGCAGTGACGTCACGCAGGGGCGCGACGAGACAGAGGGTGGGGGCGCGGCGTGGCGCGCGGTGGGTCGGCGAGCAGCAGAGCGGCGAGCAGCGGGACGTCCTCTCGAGGCGGACGGCAGGCGGTGAGTAATGTAGGTAAACAACGCTTTTTAATAAATATTTTTTTAAACTGTCATGTTCACTAACACTAACATTAACATTCGAAACGGGCTATTTACCATGTTTACTGTTTGATGCGCGTTTCCGATATTAATATACAGCTACGCTATTAGGTTTACGGTTATTAATATGTAGAACAAGCGATAAAAGGCAACATATTTTTTTTCATAATATCACAGATAATATAATACTAGCATACAGATGCCTCATCCCATACAAAAAAACCGTGCCGACGTAACTAGCGTTTTTCATCTGCTTCATCATATCAGCCGAAAGACGTCCACTGCTGGACATAGGCCTCCCCCAAGCGTCGCCACATTGACCGGTCCCGTGCGTCTCGCATCCAGCGGATCCCCGCAACCTTCACCAGGTCATCGGTCCACCTGGTGGGAGGCCTTCCAACGCAACGTCTTCCGGTTCGCGGTCGCCACTCCAGAACCTTCCTGCCCCATCGGCCATCCGTTCTGCGAGCAATGTGCCCTGCCCACTGCCACTTAAGTTTGGCAATTCTTCGAGCTATGTCGGTTACATTGGTTCTCTTACGGATCTCTACATTTCTGATTCGATCACGCAAGGAAACGCCGAGCATAGCCCTCTCCATTGCCCTTTGAGTGACTGTAAGCTTTCTGATGAGGCCCATTGTGAGCGACCACGTCTCAGAGCCATATGTCATCACTGGCAACACACACTGGTCATAGACTTTTGTCTTGAGACACTGTGGTAAGTTGGACGAGAAGACACCGCGCAACTTCCCGAACGCTGCCCAGCCGAGTCGGATTCGACGGTTGATCTCTCTCTCGAAGTTGGCCCTACCCAACTGGATCGTTTGTCCCAGGTAGACATAGTCTACCTGGGACAAACGATCATCTGTTCAAAACGATCATTCGGTTCATCTGCTTAATCTTGTTATTTTTGTAAGTACATCAATCGCGTTCGATCCCGTTTCACGGCAATAGATGGTGTTAGCAGCGCCTTGCAAGTAAAAGGGTTTACGAGGTTCGTGAATATTTTTTTCTTTAAATACAGTGAAGGTTCGTTTTATAGTATTTTTTTGCACGTTGTTACAGTTTTTTTGCACCAATATGTGTTAAAATGCAAATTTTAACAATCGAGTTGAATGTCTCAGAAATTAAAAAATGCGCCATCTATGGCATCAATTTTAAATGATCCGTTCAAATAATCTTTGAAATGTGAATTAAGAGCCCAATATTCCATAATTTTGTACTTAGGAGAGTTAATTAAACAAGAACATACAATGTTTATGTTCAATTCCAGATAATGTTAATTTTACACACAATTCTATTGAATTGTGTGTACAGATTTATTTGAACCAAATATTCTTTCTTTGCAATGAGACCCCGATGATATTAAACCTTCTGCCTGGGCCTTCCCCATGTGCAATGGTGTGAGTTTATGTATGTACCTATGTATTTTAACACTTTGTCAATTATTTTGAGTTTTTAAGTTCGGTCCGGTTTTATAGTGGTTAATTCGGTCTCTAAGATGAATAAATAAATCCGGTCCATTTATTTTATTGGCAACACTGGTGACTGCAATCTGTGTCCTACACATACTCTGTGGGTCAATGAATCATACATAACTAAAGACCTTATACGTATTTCTTACTACTAGACTGTGCACTATGGCGCAAAAAACGGTCCGCTTGAGAGGGCTCCCGTTGGTAGTGTGTCTCTTTCTAATAAGGTGACCATGACCAAATATAACACGGGACAAATTGATTCTAAAAACGATAGTGTAAGTTTTTTTTTTTTTTTTTTTTTTTTTCTTGTATCCTGCTCAGCGCAACAATCTGTCTTTAGACATTTGGCTGCTCCTTTGTTTGAATTCATTCTGTAATTGGTCTTTGTAGCAGTGAGGAATTGTCCATTGACCACTCTCGCTTATTCTATTGGGAATCGGTTTATTAGAGTTGGAACACTGTTCCTCCTCAGTCTTGTGTACACAATACTTCCAGATCCCGCCAAATCAGCAGCCAGGGAGTTGACATGTTTGGTTAGTTTTTTCTGGTAGTTTTGACTACGGGCAGCGATTTCTTGTTTCACTGTTTTGAGCTTCAGATCTTGCAAAATGTATTTATTATGTATACATTTAGGGATGTTAAACATGGATCTAATGGCTTTCGTTTGAAACCTTTCCAGGATGTCAATGTTGCTGTTACTTGCTGTTCCCCAGAGTTCAATTCCATATGTCCAAACCGGTTTCAATATGGTTTTGTAAATTGCCATTTTTCCTTCGTTGGTTAACTGAGACCTTTTACCAATCAGCCAGTACATGCTTCTTAGCTTTGAGTCTAGGGTCTTTCGTTTCTTCCAGATATGCTTTTGCCAAGTCAGCCTTCTATCTAGGTGCATGCCGAGGTATTTTGCAGTGTCATCGTGTGGAATTTGTTCTCCGTTTAATGTGATTGGGGGACAGTTACCTTTTCTTAGAGAGAAAGTCACGTGTGCGGATTTGTTTTGGTTCGCCTGAATTCTCCATGTCTTTAGCCAATCTTCGATATCACCAATGTGTTTCTGCAGGTTTGCTGATGCGACATGTGGGTTAGTATGTACTGACATTATTGCAGTATCATCTGCATACGTGGCAATGAAGGTATTGTCTGTTGTAGGTATGTCAGCAGTAAAGATGAGGTACAGCACAGGACCCAAAATGCTCCCCTGAGGCACACCAGACCTGATTTCGTACAGTTCTGATGTGACATGATTAAGTTTGACTTCGAAACAACGTTTGTGTAAGTAGCTTTCTAGTATGGGGAAAAAGGAGTGAGGTAAATATTTTTTCAATTTAAACAGAAGGCCGACATGCCAGACCTTATCAAATGCCTGACTTATGTCCAGGAAGACCGCAGAACAGTATTTTTTGTTTTCCAGTGTGTGGCTGATCTTGTCTGTCAGTCTATGGACCTGCTCGATGGTGCCATGCTGCTGTCTGAATCCGAATTGGTGTCCAGGAAGTATGGTTTCTAGATGAGGACGCATCCTGTTGAGGATGATTCTTTCGAACAGTTTGCCATCCAAAGGGAGGAGGCTAATTGGTCTATAAGATGATGCTTCTTCCGATGGTTTGCCAGGTTTAAGAATCATGACAACTTGAGCAAGTTTCCACTGGGATGGGTAGTGGGACAGTCTCAGGCATGCGTTGAAGACACTCACCAAGAACATTATGCCTCTTTTTGGAAGGTTGTTTAGCAGTTCTGCATCTAATAGGTCATAGCCTGGTGCTTTCCTTGGTGGTAGAGCTTTAATCTCTCGGATTATCTCGTTAGGGCTTACTGCCTTTAAGGGTAAGCATAACTGGTTCGGCGACTGCAGGTATTTGGCTATTTCATCATCCCTATCGGGGTCAGTGCAAGGTAAAGGATTAAAGACATTTGCTAAATGTTCGGCGAATGCGTTTGTTTTTTCTAAATCAGATCTAGCCCAGCCTCTGTCCTGTCTTCTTAATGGTGGGATATGAACTTTTGGTCGCTTAAGGTTTTTAGTCGCGCGCCACAGCGAGTAATTAGTGTCTTTATGTGGGGTAAGATAAGATAGGTGTCTTTCTAGACAGAGGTTCTCATATTCTTTGATCATGTCTTTCAACTCTTTTGTTGCTCTGTTAAACTTAGTTTTATCCAAAGGATATCTAGTTCTATGCCATTCTTTTCTCATTTTGCGCCGTTCGTTGACCTTCTCCATTATGTTCTTTGGGAATGCCATCTGCTTTGTCTTTGCTATCCTATTTTTAGGCGTTGAAGTGGTGGCTGCCAGATGTATTGTGCTGTTGAACATTTCGACAGCTGTTTCGACGTCTTCACCTGCTTTTAATCTGGTGTTTAGGTTTAGTTTACTTGATACGATTTCTCTATATAGGTCCCAATTAGTGCTTTTGCTGTGAATATTGTGAGGCGGCTCGACTGTAACAGCATGTTTGAACACGTTTAGTATGACTGGAGTGTGATCTGATGATAGATCTTCACATTTTTCTATCTTTAAGTAATTGTGTCCAAGGTTCTTTGTTACATAGAAATCTAGGAGATCTGGTATCTTATTGTGGTCCGTGGGCCAATATGTTGGCTCTCCGTGGGAAATGCATTCCAGGTTAAGGTCTAACGTCGCTTTATGTAATTGTCTTCCCCTTGGGTTAATTAATCTTGATCCCCAATATGTATGTTTCGAGTTCCAGTCTCCTCCACAGATAAACACTGAACCAAGTTGATTAAAGAATAGCTTGAATTCATCAGCCGCTATTCTGTGTCGTGGTGGGCAGTATACAGCAGTGAGTGTCGTTTCATTGTCCTTATGTTGTATTTTGATTGAGGTTGCCTGAATTTTTTCCATTTTGTAAGGTTCGAGGGAATGATGTTTGATGCAGTTTTTCACTATTACAGCAGTCCCACCGTGGGAGTTGCCCGAGGGGTGGTCAGTCCTATAAATTGTGTAATTGTCAAATTTTATGTGTGATCGCTGGGTAAGTCTTGTTTCTGATATCAGTGCAACATCAATTTTTTCGATATTCATGAACAACTCAAGCTCTTGCCTTCTGTCCGTCAGCCCATTAGCATTCCAGGTGATAATGCGGATATTTAGACCCTCGGTGAAGCCAGGCGGGTTATAAGCTTGATCATCTGATCCATCATGCTGTCCATCATGTCTTTCATGATTGCTTGAAATCTATTGAACATTGTGTCCAATAGATTTGTTATGTCATGTTGGCCCGTTTCCGCCGAGGAAACGTCTGTTTGTGCTGGAGGCTTGGCGAGTTTGTTTTTCAGAGCATCAGCATAGCTGGTTCTTGGAAGGTACTTCGGTTTAATGTTTTCGTCCGTGCTCGGTTTTAGGTGTGAGGTAACATGGGTATGTTTGGCTTTTTCAGGGGCAGGTTTAATTTTTAGTATTTTCTCTTTGTATTGTTTATATTTATCGCAACCCTTATAACTTGCCGGATGTTTGCCTTGGCAGTTAGCGCAGGTAGCTTCTGTCTCCGGGGGTTTGGTGCATGTTATTGTTGGGTGATCATTGCCGCATTTTACGCATCGGAAAGGTCTGAAACATTGGTTTTTTGAGTGTCCAAATCTTTGACATCTTTTACACTGCAGTACCTCTTTTTTCTTGTAGGGTGCTTCGATTGTTACTTTGACGTGGTTGATGTGCTTTATATTGAATATTTCTCTGTTATTGGCTTGTGGCTCCAGGTCTATGAAATAGAGGGGAAGTTTTTCTTTAGTTGCTCTATGTAACACATTAACTATTTGACGTACTTCATGTCCATTTGCTTGAAGCTCTTCTTTGACCATAGCAGTATCTTCTGAGGCATGCAAACCTCTAATCACTACTCTGTAGGCCCTTTCGCTCTTAAGTTTGTAGGTGTAGTGTTTGATGTGGTTGGCTATGAGGTTGTCCCTTATCAGTTTGTAAGTTTCAATGTCTGCAGGCATTAGCTTGATAATGTGTCCAGATTTTAGTGTGAACATGGTATACTTGTTTAAATCGACAATTTTGTTTAAGAGGTCTCTAAGAGGTGTAATATCCACTATGCCAGTTACAAAAATTGGTTCAGGCTTCGGTATATATTCCTTATGTTCAGTTGCAATTACAGGATCTTCGTCACTAAGGATGTCGAATGTGTTATGTACGGGAACTGTGTAGTTAGTTCTTTTAGTGGATGTCTGCTCTGTTTGACCTTCCTTGGGGCTATCTTGTCTTTTACGTTTTTTGTTAGGTACTTTGTCTAGCTGCCACTTTTGATTTGAGCGTTCATCATTCTGATTTTCAGAAAACTCCTTTTGGCTTGCCAGGATGGTTGTTGTATCTTTGACTATCATGTGGTTAGGTTGGACAGTATTATTATTGTATTCCTGAATTTCAGGCTGCTTATCTGTGCTTATGCTGCCACTGAAAGATGAGGACCTCGGTCTAGATTCAAATAGTCCTTTGTGGAAGAGTTGTTGGGTGTAAGTTTTCTGGGTTTTATTTTCAGTCATCTCACTTGATTCCCACGAGTATGGACTCGCATACAGGGTGAGAAGGCTGTATACAATGAAGTTCACCAGGTTCACTCACTGTCGTAATTATGTTTCACAAACGCAGCACTTTGCCAAATGTCAATCGACATTTTGACATCTGACGTTTATGGTAATATGAAAAAGAGGGTGGGTGAAGAAAGATTTTTTATTGCAAGTGTCACTCTTAATTCTTTATCACTGTTTTTCTTAGGAATCACTGATTATTATAAGCTACCAATAATTGTTCACAGTAATCACTAAGTAAGGTTCACTTTAGTAATGTTTTAAATAGCAAAATCGTAGTTTTATGCACTGAACTCATTAACTCTCGAATAGCATGACTACGCGTGTTGACAGTTGACAGCAATCCTCCCCAGATAGTGTAAGTATCCCGATATATTTATGCTACCTAACTACTCTACCTATTACTACCAAATTTATTGTAAAAAAAAAGTGTATATATGTAAGAGCGGGCGTACTCAGGATTCTCAAATGATAACGATCTGCAGACATCTTGTTTACACTTTTTATTACTCACACCAACAGTAAGTCTCACAACTTAATTTTATGAAGATATGTGCACAGTTCAATACAATTCAATACTGAGTTCTTTCGACTAGAACCAGCCTATTTATACGTTTAAACAAATGACAAGACGTCACATAGCAACAACATCCGGTGACATTCGTTTATCAATTAATTATAGATTTAGGTTTGTAAAAATACAGTAATTGTGTACATTATTTGTTTAGTAATTAATAATACTTTTTACAAATATTTTGAACGAATATAGTTACCAATTATTTTATTGAAATAAACTAAATCTACCTTCCATTTTTGACTTTAAAATATTACTCAAATAAAAACAAATCTTTACAATAACAATACATAATTCGTGTTTCCGTTATGTCATCTGCCTTTTTGACGTTTTGATTTCGTCTCTGCTGCTAGTTTCATTTACCAGCGCTATCACGGCCATACTGACGAGCGGGCCTTGCTAGGCCCAGCGAATCTCTGAAAATCATAAAAAATATTAAAATATGAGTGAGTGAATGAGTCAAACTCAGAGATCGCAGATAGTGGCTTGTCCATTAAGATTCAGAGGCCCATCTTTGACTTGTTTTGACTTAAATTTTATTGAATCATCCAACTTAAACCATAGCCATGACCAAGGCCTTTTTACACATCCATTTTGCTAACTCAAATCAAATTCAGAGGTATCAGATCGTAGCTTGATCATAAAGATTCAGAGGCTAGTCTTACGACTTGTTTTGACTGAGTTTCATTTAACCATCAAACTCAGAGGTCGCAGATCGTTGCTTGATCATAAAGATTCAGAGGCCCCGTCTTTGACTTGTTTTGACAGAATTTTATTTAACCAACTAATTCTGAAACTCAGAGGTCGTAGTTCGTTGCTTGATCATAAAGATTCAGAGGCCCCGTCTTTGACTTGTTTTGACAGAATTTTATTTAACCAACTAATTCTGAAACTCAGAGGTCGTAGTTCGTTGCTTGATCATAAAGATTCAGAGGCCCCGTCTTTGACTTTTTTTTTTTTTTTTTTCATTATTATTTATTCTTGCTATCACGGTCTAGTCGTTCAAAGTTCATTGAGTGACCAGTCTTTTTCTAAAACCAAAACCTTTTTTTTTTTTTTTTTTTGCTTCCGTTTCGGCCATTCTATGCGTAGGGTCTAAACGGATATGGTATTTTCAATTGCAGGGGAGGGGCTATTTTACCTAGTTAATCAAAAGGGCCATTCAGTAGCCTTAGATTTCGTATATTTTAATGCCAATTACAATTCACCTATTTTATTAACCCAAACCCATTCAGTTTGACTGTTAGCTCTAGATGTACCGCGAGTAATAGCATGATGTATGAAGAAAAAGAAAATAAAAATGGCTGTAATCTGTGCCATTGTAGCGGATTCCCCATTTGTAATAATTCTACATGAGGTACCAAAAGATTAATTGAAATGATCATCAATAGGGTGAAGTTCGGAACGCAAAAGCTTCTAATCTTCGTGATTACAAAGTCCAAGTACCACTGATAGTCACTAATGTCACATTAAATGAAACAAAAGAAAAAGACACCAGGTATCTTATTCACGACCTTTAGCCATCACATAGCTCTCTTCTCAATTGCTCTACTCGCACATCCCTACGTTGTCGAGTCAACTCAACTCTCTGAACTCAGAACCTGCTCACACAGAGATTTAGTCTGTCCTATGTTACGTCTATTCATCATCTACAATCTCAATTGGTACTTCAGCTTTGTATATCTTACTAACACAATCTACGCATAGTAATAAAAATTAGAAAACCAAAATTATTTAAATTTTCGTAACGAAGGCTTGTCGATTCGAACGTCATCAACATTAACATGGTGACCTCACCTCTCGCGTGACTATGCGAGTTTACTTTATCTTAACCTCATAACTCTACAGGAATCCTCTGTAAGGTTCCTTACACAAACGTGTTTATTTTAAACCAACTTACAGGACCACAGTTGCTACAAAGACCTCCAGTTGCCACACTGGCCTACAGTTGCCATAAAGGCCTCCAGTTGGCACACTGGCGTTTAGTTGCCACACAGGCCAACAGTTGCCATAAAGGCCAACAGTTGCCACACAGGCCAACGCACAACGCTCGGCTACTCCTGACCAAACTAGATCATTGGGTTCGTGACAATAGGGAAATTTTAGAACTTTGATCTTTAACTAAATCATTACCCTGGGCCATGTACCACCAGTCGCTCAAATCAAACTTTAAAACTTCTTCTGCAGCGAAAACTGCCAAGCTTACAGAAACCCTCGAGTAAAACCTCTAACGCCACGGCTCTGTAGCCGAACAGCAATTATATTGCTCTCACACAACGGTCTCTCAAGACCCCGACCTCCGCCAGAATCCACTGGTACGGTCAAACATAATACGGCTGATAGACTCAATTACTCGACATTTTGAGCTTGCTCATCATCATTAAAATCCTTTTAACATCAACATCGACTGGTACATGACCCGCTGGCATCTTCATTAACCTACCGTGTCCATACTTGTAGGTTTAAGCGTATCTATTTAAAGCTTTCGGTGTATAACGATCACTATCCTGTCATAATCACCTATCGCGGACTTAATACCGGGCCTCTTCAGTTTTCGTACTAAAGTTTCCCACACAACACTATTCATTAGAAAAAGGTCCGACGATCAACAAGTTAAACTAAACAAAGTAAAGGCAATGCATACCCAACTCATAAACCCACTTTAAAAAACCCATCGCCACATGGTACGCATGAGGTGCGGTCCAGAATTGGTCTTATGAGTAGACATGTTAATCAGATTTGGTTTCACTACCACAGTCATCAACTATGACGTCTAATTCTCAAAGAACTTGGCGATCGGGTATCTTTCCAACATGATTCGCGTTTTCTACTTAAAGATTTTGGAACATACTGATGGCTTATAAAAGGGAAACAACTAACCCTGATACTATTAAGGAGTTTCACGAATTAACTCTGATCAATATCATAAATATCAGATTATCAACAGTAACCCTTTACTGTCGGTCACTAACTCAGTTTTCATGTAAGAAAAACAATCGCGTGATCTACTGTTATCATAATATTACTTTGAAAGTAAGCAAGTGAATTCAGATCTGAAGACGGTGGTTGTACATCGTTACGCAACAAGATCCGTCCTGAATACACGCAAATGACCAGTACCGTTACTAACTCGATACAATTACGATAGCCCAACGACATTACTAACTCGCTTTGCCACTGAAAACGACTAGTTATTCAGTCATTTTGGATATCTCATCTCCTTCTTATGGGATATCTCATCCTAAAGTTCGTACTGAACCAAATGTTGAAACTAGGAAAGTACTAACAACCCAATAGGTAACTTATTAGCTACTTGCTTTTTACCAGGTGTGTCTTAATTACCTAGTGATAGTGCTAGGTATAACCACTACCAACCAATTCAGTGTTCCAACATGAACACTTAAAACTCGAAATAGCATCTCATCACTAGAGAATATTTGACTTCACTATCAAAATAAAATGGAAGCGACTCACCGAGTATTCCATTCCAAACTTGCGCACGTTCGTACCGTTCGGCTAAGACCAGCGAACTGCTTGCATGCTGTTCTTCTTAACCTCTCAGATGTTGACACGTCAACCTTCGCGCTCAGCATCTGAATCGCTAGCCTTCAGCAGAGGCTTCAGGTTGCGACACAATATGGTATCTGAAACATGAAAAATATTACGAGAGTATAATGTTCACACGGTTATCTTAACCATACACAGCTTTGATGGAAATTAACCTGTGCACCGGTGTAGTAACCTAAACCAATCAATCTGCCTATCTGACCTCCACAACTCAGTAACTGGGTAACACAGTACCCTTTGGCAAGACTGGTGTCAGATCTCAAGCTTCGGACTACCCGTAAAGACTGTCAAAGATCTTCAAATGACAGCCGGGACCAACGGCTTAACGTACTTTCCGCGAGGCACGAAGGAAACTCGGTATGTTGAAATGGTCACACATCCATGGACCGACATCGTCAAGCGTTGCTTAACTTAAGTTATTATTTAGCCACGAGCTCCTCTATTAAGGGATATGAAAATAATGGGCATAACCGAAAGTTTTATTTGTATGTGTATCATATTTAGTGGCATCTAATGAAGTATTTTGATATCCAAAGTCAAAGTTTCGCGCAAATCATGTTTGTTTTGTGTTCTTGATGCTTGACCCGAGGGGTTCAGCTTGGTAAAACTATGATTTTATGCCACTGGAGCATTAGGAAAAATACTTGAAAGTAAACTTTATGACTTGGTACCATATTCAAAAAAAGATTTAGCTTGATTTGAAGTCTATTCAATACACACACAATTCCAATACACAATATAATATCTAGTTTAGCTACTTAATATTGTGCTACGAGTGCAAAAGAATGAGCATTAGTGTCTACCAATTGCTTGGCGCGTCTTAGCAAGCATGAGAATCCCTTCATCCTAGCAATAGACTGAACTACCTCGCACGGTGGATAGACAGGTAACTTGTTCACTCAATTGTTATTTTATGCTGGTCAAGATCATAATTAGGTAAATAAATTTTACTTAGCTTGTGGGTATTGTGTATTCTGCAACTTGATCTGGCAACGAAGTAAATTCAGCTCATCCGAATGTCCTGGTCGAGTGGTCGGTAGGCTAGGCAAGGCGACTGTGTTGATGGGTCCAGTTGAGGCTCGGGTTGATCCCTTTCTTCTGATGTAAGAGCGGGCGTACTCAGGATTCTCAAATGATAACGATCTGCAGACATCTTGTTTACACTTTTTATTACTCACACCAACAGTAAGTCTCACAACTTAATTTTATGAAGATATGTGCACAGTTCAATACAATTCAATACTGAGTTCTTTCGACTAGAACCAGCCTATTTATACGTTTAAACAAATGACAAGACGTCACATAGCAACAACATCCGGTGACATTCGTTTATCAATTAATTATAGATTTAGGTTTGTAAAAATACAGTAATTGTGTACATTATTTGTTTAGTAATTAATAATACTTTTTACAAATATTTTGAACGAATATAGTTACCAATTATTTTATTGAAATAAACTAACAGTCGGTGAATCTACCTTCCATTTTTGACTTTAAAATATTACTCAAATAAAAACAAATCTTTACAATAACAATACATAATTCGTGTTTCCGTTATGTCATCTGCCTTTTTGACGTTTTGATTTCGTCTCTGCTGCTAGTTTCATTTACCAGCGCTATCATATATTTTTGGAATCTACAGCAGCGTTCTCTGTACATTTGTAACAACCTGGGATCGCCAACCCGCCTGCAAAGCATTCCTCATGAATAGCACAAAAAAACATAGCCCCTAGTGCCCGGCAGCCTGCCAACCCTCGACTACGGTAGCGGTCGAGGTTACGGTATGGCAAGGGGTGCTAAGAATCCCGGACGAGATCCGGCTACCCGAACAAATACGAGCGCTTGTAGACGTCCGTTTTTTTCACCGGATAACGGACCGTGTTTTTTTGCCGGATTCGCAATGGTGTATGAATTATAATGAACTAGCTGACCCAGCAAACTTTGTTTTGCCATAAAAAGACCAAACATTTATCTACCCTACCTACCCTACCCTACACTACACTACCCTACACTAAACTACACTACCCTACACTACCCTACCCTACCCTACCCTACCCTACCCTACCCTATGTCCTTCTCCTGGTTCTAAGCTACCTCGTACTCGTACTTATAACTCAAGAACGGCTGAATAGATTTAGCTGAAAATTGGCAGGAATTTTCAGCTAAATCTATTCAGCCGTTCTTGAGTTATAAGTGAAGTAACTAACACGACTTTCTTTTATATATATAAGATGTGTGTACATGCACCGGACATCGGTCCGGCGAACAATTTACGCCGGATGCACCACCGCTTCCCCTCGGCGCGACGGACACCTGGCAACGTACAACACGCGCACACTCCGGACCGACGATTAGATCACCGAACACGAAGAGGAGTTAAGCAGTTTACGATGGAGTATTATAGGGTTATCTGAAATTCGAAGAGAGGGGGAGAACTCGATAATCCTCAAATCAAATCCCAAGTCTCCATAAGTCTCGTTCTTCAAGACCCATCGTAGGGATAGGAACAAAAAGATCTCTGATCCTACTCTCAAGCTCATGAAGGAGAGGCGTGGGATGATCCTGCAGTCTCCAGACGATGCTTTGAATTACCCCAAAGGATCTCAATGATTTTACATATTGTGCAGTTGCGTAGACAGTTGAGAATCAAAACTATACCAATTTTATTCCACTAGGAATCAATTTGCGAATAATATTCACAGCCGCTGAATTTCACTCGAACAAAACTCGCCAAAAACTCCGCAAACCACATCGCAAGCACATCTTTTTTTATTATTCATGACCATAGATACAAGTCTTTCAGTTGGATACATAAATGGGTTTTAACATTCTTTATTATGCATTAGAATGCGGATGTAACAGATTCTAATGTTTTTTGGAGTATTTGGCAGCAAATTATATTGAGTCAGCCTTCCCAGTAAGCTTTGCGGAAATTCTTCGCTCCACTATCCCGAGATCGCATCTCAATGATTTCACATATTGTCCAGTTGCGTAGACAGTTGAGACACAAAACTACACCAATTTTATATCACAATATCCACTAGGAATCAATTTGTAATAGTAGATTGTTGCATCGAGCGCAAAGTGAGTTATTAATGCATGAGTGTTATGTTGGTGCCCGAGCGCATGCGAGGGCACTAAATTAACACGAGTGCATTAATTACTCACTTTAGCGAGGTGCGTAATCTACTTTTCTTTCAACTACCAATCTACCTCTCATCTATTTCCATTTTTTTTATACTTTTCTTGCTAAATATGAAGTACCTACCTATTAAAGTTTTACAATGGTACAAAATGCGGGGCATTTTTTCACCTAATTGGTTTTATACGCCGATTTTTTTTCTCAGCCAGTACTCGTACCACGCCAGTACCTTTTTTCGATCTACTGCATACATTTTATATTAAACTTAATGGGAGACATTAAACCTCTGTGGTAAATTTATATCTAAACTAGCTAACCCCCGCGGCTTCGCTCCCGTCAACTGGCTACCAATCTACCTACCTACCCTGCCTTCCTTACCTACTCTGCCTACCCTGGCTACCCTGCCTAGCTTATCCTCCCTACCCTACCTACTCTACCTTCTCTACCTACTTTACCTAATCTACTTACTCTACCTTCTCTACCTACTCTACTTACACTACCTTCTCTACCTACTCTGCTTACTCTACCTACTTTACTTACTTTATCTTCTCTGCTAACCTACTCTACCTTCTCTACCTACTCTACCTAATCTACTTACTCTACCTTCTCTACCTACTCTACTTACACTACCTTCTCTACCTACTCTGCTTACTCTACCTACTTTACTTACTTTATCTTCTCTACTTACTTTACCTTCTCTACCTTCTCTACTTACTCTTCTTAATCTACCTTCTCTACCTACTCTACTTACTCTACGTTCTCTACCTTCTCTACATACTCTTCCTACTCTACCAACTCTACTAACTCTATTAACTCTACTTACACTACCTTCTCTACCTATTCTACCTACTCTACTTACTCCACCTTCTCTACCTACTCTTCTTACTCTACCTTCTCTACCTTCTCTACCTACTCTACTTACTCTACCTACTCTGCCTACTCTACTAACTCTACCTTCTCTAACTACTCTACTTAGTCTATCTTCTCTACCTACTATACCTACTTAACCTACTCTACCTACTCTACCTACTCTACCTACCCTACCTTCTCTACCTATCTATACTCCACCTTCTCTACCTACTCTACCTTCTCTACCTACTCTTCTTACTCTACCTAATCTACTTACTCTACCTTCTCTACCTACTCTACTTACTCTACTTTCTCTACCTACTCTACTTACTCTACCTACTTTACTTACTTTATCTTCCTCTACTCACTTTACCTTCTCTACCTACTCTACCTTCTCTACCTACTCTACCTTCTCTACCTACTCTATACTCTACCTTCTCTACCTACTCTACCTTCTCTACCTACTCTACCTACTCTATCTTCTCTACCTACTCTATACTCTACCTTCTCTACCTACTCTACCTTCTCTACCTACTCTTCCTACTCTACTTACTCTAGCTTTCTTCTCTACCTGCTCTATACTCTACCTTCTCTACCTACTCTTCCTACTCTACTTACTCTACCTACCCTAACTACAGTTCCTACTCTTTGGATTTATAATATTAGTTTAGATAAAATATACAAAACAGTGCATTAAAGTAAAACAGTGCAACAATGAGATTTCATATAACTTTTCTGCACTGTTTTGGTTCTAAGCAATAAATACGTACTTTGTGATCAGTTTTGTAGTGATTAATGATAACATTACTACGTAGTTGGTAGAAAAAGTACTTCTCTTACTCAGTATTAAATAATTATTTTTTAAATACAATGAATTGACTAATTGTAGGAACTGTAAAAATATTTAAATACGTTTCAAAGTTTCATAGACTTTGAAACGCATTTAAATATATTTTACAATGCATGTCCTCGAAAAGAGCGGTTTTCCAAGCAGCCAAACTGTGTGGAAAGTGTCACTTTTTTTCACTAGTGCTTTTTACTTTCCTGTACTTTTTTAATTTTTAACTCCAACGTTAGCCCGACGCATAGAGTTTTTATTAACTGAGAAATGTTTTAAAAATTAGTTATGTACAGATTATCATTCATATAAAAGGTAAAATAAAACTAATACTTCATTTAAGGCGTTTTTAATTACTCTAGATTTAGATTTTGATCAATAAATTAATTTGAAATATTCATTAAATATGTTTGGCAGAACGTACATTTTGCTCGTGCCTTATTGCGTTACGATGTGACAGCTATTTGCACATGCGCAGTAGATATGCCCGAGGAATTATTAGTTAATCTGTGGATATGCTGAACGCGCTGGAATCAGCCCGCCATATTTTTAATTTCATTTTAATAATTTATTTATTTCCTCGCACAATGCATAGTAAAATGTTGTATGATACACGTACGTAAGATGATTTCCGACTCGTGTCGATTTATACACTCACTCGCTTCGCTCGCTCGTGAATAAAAATGCCACTCATCGGAAATCACCTACCTTCCGCACTTGTATCATAAATAACTATTTTTATTTGTTCGTTTTGGTATAACATAAAAAAGAAAATATAAAATTTTCTACCATTTCTACCAAACCCAATGATTAGTTGAGCTGGCAAGATGTCAGACAAGGACACACTACCTTCGGGAACCCCCTCGCCAGGACCACTTTTGGTTAGCTACCGCTTCTATGGAAATAGCTAACCTAGGCGTATGAAAATAGATTTCATTTTAGCTCAACAAAAATTTTTGGTACACTGTCTAGTAGTAAGAAATACGTATAAGGGTTGTGTACATTCTACATGACGGACAGATAGCGGATTGTGAATTATAATTAAAATTTCGAATCGTTAATGTGCTCTCTTCTAATATTGGAGGAGTTTGGACGAGTCTATTCTCTGAAAACCGTTTTCGATATCGATATGAAAACGCCCATCTCTATCCCAGTTAATTCCTTGCCTGATACGGTAGGGATGGACGAAACTTCACAGTTGCAATCATATCGACAATCGAGTTTACCCAACAATAATAATATAATACAACTATTGAAAATTTTATGATTATCAAATATAAAACTGGTGTTTATTTGCCTAAACATTACTACTCAAGTATTCAAAACAATTCAAAACTCCAATTTGTTTCTTGTTCTTTGTTTGGTCACCAATTTGATTTAATGTCAAATTTTGCCGTTGTGTGGTATCCGATCTCAAAAAAAAGAAGGAGGTTCTCAATTCAGTTGTATTTTTTTTATTTAATTTAGTAGTCGCAATTTTGTTTTGGATAGTGTTTTATACCATGTTTAATATATTAATTTCTACTAAAACTATCGACTGTCAAAGATGGAAAAATGAAAGGAGGCACGGAGGCATCTCGGTATGTTAAGATGGTCACCCATCCTCGGCAGTCATGCAGAAATTGTCCAAATAGAAGTCGTCTGATTTAGGGAAAGCCGAAACGTCAAGTTTTCTTTCTTGGAATACTTACCAGCCAGCTGCCCCTAAACATGCTTTTCATTTCTACTTGAGTTCTTGTTGTCGAATATACTATTTTACAAGCTTTTATTTAACTTGCAATGTATGTATGTATGTGTGTTCTGGTCAAGTCTTACAACATTTTATTAACATATATACAATTGAAAATTCTAAAACCAAAAACAAACCTATATACAAATACAAAAGGGACACGGAAAAGACCTCATTGTGCATCAAAAAATTCGTCCACATCGATGTCAATGGGAAACGTGCCCAGAACGCTGGCAGCATTGCCACGTTGGATGGCAATGCTGATTCTCTAGCCGAAGAAAAGGCCAGCCCTCTGGTCACGTGAAGAGTCGACGAGCTTTGTACTAATTTCTCGAAAAACTCGATGCGCACTCGGACCCCATGGACCTAATGTTTCAACCCCAAACGGCTCAAACATATAACTCCCAATAAGGTTGTTATATTTGCGCCGTTTGAGGTTTTCTGCACCGGCAGCAACACAGCCCGCCGTGCTAAGTAGATGGGATGGCGCAAGGATGTCGACACATGTTGCATCCCACACCAAAGGCCTACCCACCTTCCAAGGCATTATGGTCATCCCGTCTGGTCTCTTCCCATCGTCGCGTGCCAAGCCATTGGGTTCTAAAACAGCTGGCACCCCGGCGGTGACAAGAGCTCGACGTATGATGTCATTAATGCTGGCGTGCCGTGCTATCCGGCCAGAGCTCCTAATGCAGGATAAGCCATGGTGACCGAGGCGGTCGACTGCTTCACCACATTGACAACGATGTGGAGCTCCGCTAGGAGCACCCAAACGCAGACATGTAGCGATCCGGAAGGTGTTGTCACTCAACATAGTACCTATGTTGAGTGACGGTAGAGCCTGTAGCCAGAGGCCCGACTCCCACTCTCCCACAGCCAGCAGGCGGGCACGCTCAGCAGTATTGGTGGACGTATTCATAAGTTTATTCCGTACCAACCTGCAGAGCGGCTCATCCCACTGTCTCTGGGAAGATGGGTTCTCGGGCAACGCCGTATTCGGGCAAGCCACTTTCCAGGCGCACACTGCGTCGGTCGAGCACGGCACTTCAAAGTTAACCAGTGAAAGGAATAAAATTTTTGTGGTTAACTTTTCAGAGCCGTGGACCGAAGACAAGAAGTAGGCTTATACTAGAAATTTTGCGGATGCCGAGCCCGCCGAAGCGAATGGGTAGAGTAGCTTGCATCCAGGCTCGATCATGCAAGGCCACATTTAAGATGGTAGTCAGAGTGCATCGAATAATTTCGTCAATTTTTTCCAAGAGATGTGGCTGCTTCCATAGTCTTAGTCTTCTTCTTTCTAGTCTTACAACTGAATTTTAAAGCAGTAATCCTCCACATATTAAGATGAAAGCATACACGTTTAGTTTGGAAGACAATGCATGTTTGCTAAGTGATGTCATTTTAAATCCAATATGGCGGACGGCGCAAGATGACAAATTAGTTAGTTTTTGTTCACTGCCATGATTTGGGTATCAAATGAAAGGGTTTTCTGAGAAGAATATTTTTAATGTATAAGTTTTAAACATAAAAACCAATGATTCATGCATTTCCTTCGATCGTGGTAGAGTGTGTATTGCAATTTCTACTACATTTAAACCCAAATTCCGCTTACCAAAGCAAGCATATAAAATCTTTAACCAAGACTTCAATCCCTGTAAAATAAACGAGAAATCGACTACCAACCCACCTGCAAAATCTTCTGCACTCCTCTAGCTACTCCATAATGCTCTGGACCAATGATGTTAGGGTCCATGACCCTAGAGGTGGAGTCCAGAGGGTCTACTGCAGGGTAGACTCCGAGTTCTGCGATGGCTCTGGACAGTACCGTGGTAGCGTCTAAATGGGCGAAAGTGGTTGCGGGTGCAGGGTCGGTAAGGTCGTCTGCTGGGACGTACACCGCCTGAGAATGGGAATAATGACTTAAATTATTTTTTGACTTTACTCACTAAGAATCGATTATTATAAAGGTCCCGGGTATGAAAATTCTATGAGGAGTGAAATTAATACAAGCGTTATGTTTTTCTGCGCAACGTGCCATGCGCACCATTTACTTTGAAATTATTTATTTATTTATTTAGACTTCATGCACAAAAGGCGGACTTAATGCCTTGGGCATTCCTTTCCAGTCAAAAGAGCTATCATGGCAGGTACATTGTTTAATAAATGTAATGTATATGTCGTCGTGATATGATGAAAACAGGGAATTGATCAAATCTCTAAGCGATTTCATCAAATCACGGAGGATGTTAAAATTACAACACGTTTTTATCATTTCCCTAAGCAAATCTGGTGATTTGACAAATCTCACAAAAAAAATCTAGTGATTTGAACAAACCCCTAAATTGATTCAGTGAAAAGATAATAAAACATGTAACAAAGTCGACGTAGCCCCGCTGCGCGGGGCTCCTATTTCTGTCTGCAGGGTCAAAAGTAACCTAACACGAACGAGATGACGGGAGCTGCGTTCGCTCGCTTTATTCGCTCACTTCAGCTCCCGTCATCTCGTTCGAACCTAACCTGTCCGTGTCGGGGTGCCCTAAGTTCCCGAGCTCGCTTCGCTCGCTCTTGGACTGATTCTTTGACCATATAACATAACGCAGCCGATTACCTCGGAAAGCAAAGTACAAAATAAACCTTTAAATTACTACAGAAAAGTTATTTTTGTCATTTCACTGAACCAATTTTGAGATTTGTTCAAATCACTAGATTTCTTTATTGGGATTTGTCAAATCACCAGATTTGTTTAGGGAAATGATAAAAACGTGTTATTATTTTAACATCCTCCGTGATTTGATCAAATCGCTTAGAGATTTGATCAATTCCCTGTTTTCATCATATCCCTGCGACATATATATGTGTAAACTGATACGTTTATTTACCCCCTTTGCCTATTGCATGTTCAAAGACAATCGTACTTAACTCCTATCTGTCGAAATCGCCGTAGCGGATAAAGACAATGGTAATTTCTATTGTATCTGTTAATTATCAAGTGACAGGATAAGAGGTAAACTCTAGTCGTGCGTCGGAGATGATACCATACTTATTGTTTAGGTCATCCAGAAAAATTAAAAAAACAACTGGACACGTATTTTTTCTTTTGTCTCGCAAACAAAAAATATCGACGAAAAAGTGCGTTGAAATTTCGCGTCACGTCACTATTTAGTACCTATCTATACATTTTACTCAAAAGCGCCACAAACTTCCACACCTGAACTCTGATGTGCTTTATCTTTGTTGTGAAAAAATGTGTTCAATATTATTTGATAATTATTTTTTTTTTTACCCGGCATCATCCCTATGAGAAATAGAAGGGAGTTGTAGACGAATTTGTGAAAAAACTCGTCCGGGGAAGTACATCCAGCATGTCTATTTCTTCACCAAAAATATGGTTCATCATCATCATCATGTTCCCACTGCTTGGAGACAGGCCTCCACTCTGTGAGAGGGAATGGGCCTTAATCCACCACGCGGGCCCAGTATGGGTGATGACCATCACATGAAGACACGTGACAGATGTAAAATGGCTTCCGCTGAAATAATTTTTTAGTTCAAGGACATGCCGGTTTCCTCACGATGTTTTCCTTCACTGATTTGAAAGTAGTGGTGTTTGATCGACCAAAATGTGAGTGGCGTGCCAACAGTACGAGGTCTGTCTCACTCCAGAACCCACAACTTGTAAGTCACGGCCGATACCACTGAGCCACCACTACTCTCATACAATTCAATTCAATTCAATTTATTCATTCATCAAGCAATACAAACATACCATACAATATGGTTACTGCGTTACTAAACGATTTCTCAGCCTAAGTAGAAAACACCTTACAATAATCATAGAGACAATTGCACTGTAAACAACCGCCGAAAGATGCTGCGTTGAAAGGCCTCCCTCTAGGTGGACCGATGACCTGGGTAAGGTTGCGGGCATCCGCTAGATGCGAGACGCACAGGACCAGTCAATGTGGCGACGATTGGGGGAGGCCCACGTTCAGCAGTGGACACCCCTCGGCTGAAATGTTAATGTTGATGATCATTTTACCTGCACACTAGTGATGGAGCCAGTCTTGGTGGTAGTGATTCGCTCCTGCATAGTCCCCATGTCAGTCGCCAGGGTTGGCTGGTAGCCTACAGCAGATGGGATACGGCCTAGCAAGGCTGATACCTGAGGAATTGTTGTACTATTAAACACTTATAAAACTGTGAAATATCCTCGAGGCAGTCTACTGAATCCTTGATCTAATGTTCGCGTTTACTGCTGAGCCACATGCTCAACAGTAACGGTTGCGACCTGGGTTTGATTTCTAGTTCGGGCAACTGTTATTGGATTTTCCATCTGAAATTTCGCAGTAGCAGCTCGGAAACTCGACTGGCGCCTAGTTCATAGCTAGAGGCTTGCCTCCTTTTATATGGAACTTAAACATATATGGCGTAATGTGAGTTTTACCTGCAATAGGGTAAAACCAAGATTGTTGCCTCACGGGTATAGTTGCCTCGGGGGTATAGTTGCCTCGGGGGTGTAGTTGCCTCGGGGGTGTAGTTGCCTCAGGGGTATAGTTGCCTCGGGGGTATAGTTGCCTAAGGGGTATAGTTGCCTCAGGGGTATAGTTGCCCCAGGGGTATAGTTGCCTCGGGGGTATAGTTGCCTCAGGGGTATAGTTGCCTCAGGGGTATAGTTGCCCCAGCGGTATAGTTGCCTCGGGGGTATAGTTGCCTCGGGGGTATAGTTGCCTCAGGGGTATAGTTGCCTCAGGGGTATCGTTGCCCCAGGGGTATAGTTGCCCCAGGGTTATAGTTGCCCCAGGGGTATAGTTGCCCCAGGGGTATAGTTGCCCCAGGGGTATAGTTGCCCCAGGGATATAGTTGCCTCGGGGGTATAGTTGCCTCGGGGGTATAGTTGCCTCGGGGGTATAGTTGCCCCAGGAGTATAGTTGCCTCAGGGGTATAGTTGCCTCAGGGGTATAGTTGCCTCAGGGGTATAGTTGCCCTGAATGTAATTACTCTAGTTTCGCGAGGATGAGTCGCATACTACTTTTTAGTACCCGACTGAAGGTAATGTTAAACACATTAATGTGTCTATGTATGTTTGTTCCTATGTGGCGTTTTAGAGACCAAACGCGTTGGCCGATTGTATGATTCGTACGTCATTCGATTTGTCTTAACCTTGCGAGTGCCACTGGCTACATTAAAATCGGAAAATAGTAAAATGGCGCATTTTGGACGCCATATTGTGGGGGACCATCTTTTTCCTTCTAAACCCTTTGATTTCCAAAATATATAACACTTATATGTTTAAATGTACAGTCAAGGGTCAAAAGTGCAGTCATACTCTCCCAAAACTCAAATGGCTAGTTTTTGTAGAAGAAGTTAAATTATCCACAACTGATTTAATATGTTGTATAGAAATTAAAGTATAGATTATTCCTACTAACCGCGAAAAGCTGAAATTCTGCTGCCTACAAAAAATTGCCTTTTCTGTTTTGGTAGACTATGTGACTGCAGTTTTGATCCTTATAGTACCTAATTCGAAAAAAAATGTTATTTAAAAGAGTTATAAATAAGAAAAGTTTATTAAAAAAATCAATATCTTTCGTCGAATCGATTCTACAACTATCACTAAGTTGACCATGTCTCATGTTCCTGTGCGATTGCAAAATGCGATCAAAGTTTTTGCGGGGCAGTTGGGCATTTTCCCTGTTTCTCGGCATCTATCCTAATAAAAGTAATTTACATGGATTAGGCAGCTATTCCTTAGGTGGGATAGATGACCCAAAATATGGCCGTCGGCAAAAATCCTCGAAAACTTTGGAAATATAAACCGCACGGGTCGCTCTTCAAGGTTGAGGTCCGTGGATGGGTGACCATTTCAACATACCGAGTTTCCTCCGTGCCTCGGCAAGCACGCTAACCCGTTGATCCCAGTTGTCATTTGAAGATCTTTGACAGTCATTACGGGTAGTCAGAAGCTTGAGATCTGACACCAGTCTCGCCAAGGGGTATGGTAGTGTTACCCAGTTACTGGTTTGTGGAGGTCAGATAGGCAGTCGCTCCATGTAAAAGACTAGTACTAAGCAGAATCCAGTAAGACTGGAAGCCGACCCCAACCACAATTGGGAAAAAGGCTAGGCAGATGATGATGTAAATAAAATTAAAACCAAATTACCGGTCAGTATATCAATATAAATTATTTTGCTTTTAGTACTACGAGAGTGAGTTAAAAAAGTGTGGCAACTACCCTAACTTCTACCCAAGCTAGGAAAAAGCAACCGCACTACAATAATCTTCACTAACCTCAGAGCCAGCCTGCGTAAATCTAAAGATGTTGTCTATGAACAGCAGCACATCCTGGCCTTCTTTGTCTCTGAAGTGCTCAGCCACTGTGAGGCCGGTTAGAGCCACGCGGGCTCGAGCCCCTGGCGGTTCGTTCATTTGACCGTAGACCAAGGCCACCTGATGAAGGCAAGAAATCATTATCATTTCTGCCGAAAGACGTCCACTGCTGGACATAGGGCTCTCCCGAGCGTCGCCACATTGACCGGTCCCGGTCAGTTTCAATTGGGGTATTTAAGTCGCGAGTGAATAGGTAGCTATAGGCAAACACGCTTCTGGGCCCGTATGAATTCATGCCGGCCAATACCTAGCTAGAGGATATTTAGTCTTTGAATCTGGGTCTTTCGCAAGATAATCGTATAATAACGCGTTTCTATAGATTGTCGGTCGAAGCGAGTCGAGATGTCGCCACCGCTGAGTTTATGAGGTCCGTGCCCACTCGACCCGATTAGACTCAACCGAATAATACCTGCATATTTTTGTTTTGATAGGCGTAAAAACTTCGATGTATAGTCAGACAGAAAAGTGTTGATTTAACGCTTGCACCACAGATAAGGTAAAATTTTAATTATGTTTGGATAAATAAATCAATAATTAAACAAGTAAGCACTTATCCTTTTTTAGTATAGTATAGGTACGCTTTGCACTTTGTAGTAAAAATCACAGATTATTGTTAATTATCATTACAATCTTATAGCTAGTGGCACGGTGGTAATTATTGGATAAGTCTTTATACGTGATTATAATTATTAGAATTATAATCACGTATAAAGACGGAACATTTTGAAGAAAAGGCATTGAGCCTAGGACCGAAAACCATCAGACTATGAAAGAGATACGTCGATGACATCTTTTGTATTATAAAAGGAAGTAAACGGGAAGTGGAACAATATATAGGTCACATCGACTCCATTCACCCAAACATGAGGTTCACATACGAGGTGGAGACAGACAGGTCGTTGTCATTCCTGGATGTCAGAGTCACTGCGAGACCAGATGGATCACAGTCACACTGCGTTTACCGGAAACCCACACACACTGATAGATACCTGCACGCAACATCGCATCACCACCCACGCCACTTACAAGCTGTTATGACGTCATTAAAAAACAGAGCTTATGACTTGTGTGACCCTGAGCACCTGGAAGGGGAATTGGACCATGTTAAGGAGGTACTAAAACGTAACGGGTACGTTGTCAGACGGCGAATGAAACGGCCCAATCCAAGATGCAAACATCCTGAGGTAAATAGACAGCCTGCCTACCTGCCTTACGTCAGAGGAGTAACGGACAAGATCGGCTCGATATTGAAGAAGTACTCCATAAATACTATATTCACGCCGGGACAAAAGGTGAACAGCATAGTGGGCATACCAAAGGATGTACTGCCGTTTCAATCACCGGGTATTTATAAAATCAACTGCAGCTGCGGTAGTTCCTACATAGGCCAGACTAAGCGGACTATAGCTGAAAGGGTCAAAGAACATATCGCCGCTGTAAAAAACCGGCAGTCCAATAAATCGGCGATTGCAGAACACCTATTACATTTTTTTATATGTTAGAAACGTATAAAAAATATATTTACATTATATATCTTAAATAATATAGTAGTAGGTAAGAACAACACAATAACACCATTTAAGTTATCAGCAATATAAAATCAACAATTAAAAAAAAAACATTTTCTATAAATAAACATGCAAAAAGAACCAGAAAATCGGATAGAGGCTATCTATATACAGCTACATTTTTAATCGAAATCTCTGACAACCAGGATAAATTATGTATCATAACAAAATATTAAATATTCTATGTATAGTAAATTAGTAAGTTATTTAGAATTAAATACACTTTGCCTGACTGTACAAATGGCACTGAATTGGTAGTAAAATATCTGGTATTATTGTTCGGGTCGAGTCTAATCGGGTTGAGCGGGCACGGACCCACTTCATGTACCTACGTACCTTAGAAGTTTTGTAGTCCTCTGTAATAACACCTCCCACTTTCATTTCATTGTATAAATCGTTGCCCTCTCTCGTTCTTTCTCCGACACCAGCAAACACCTGAAAAAACCAATACAAGATGAGATAAAATACGTTGGAATCTTGTGTAATGTATTCCTCAAAGGAGCGCAGTGGAGTAAAGGTACTTGTTCGTAGCTGACAGCGGCAGCAGGCGACGTATCGCCGTGATATGACGCAGCGAAACGTCGTGGCGTCATGTCGCTGCAGTTATGATTCCGAACCTGACTGCAGACGGGAGCGCCGTATTCCTATTGGTTCTGAGTGTTCCGTGAGGCAAGATGTCTGACTACACTCCTTCACTACTGGTCACGTCGTCTGCAATCGTGCGAAGTGTAGTCGGGTGACGTGTCGCGAGCTGCGGAAGGTATTTCATAGAAATAAACAGTAGTGTCGCAGCGACACTTCGTCTGCTGTTGCTGTCTGCAGTCGGCTACGAACTCGTACCTTAAGCTGGACTCAAATATTCTGAATTCCTCTCTGAATTCAGAGTGAAAATGGCAATGAGTAAATCGTAATCTGAAAAAAAAACAATGTGTATAATGGGGATAATGAAATTGTATGCATTGCCGACTTTCTTAAATAATAATATGAATTCCGAGTCTGGATTCAGAGAGGAATTCAGAATGTGTGTGAGAGGCCTTAAAGTACAACCATACTTAGCTAGATTAAGTCCCAGTAATGCCTAAGTGTCTATAGATGTCCCGTTAGCAAGCACTACTGCTGAGCATTAAGGTGCAGGTACCCCACAAGTAGTTGATTTTAAAATAAGAATCACATCAAAATGGCTAGTATAATTTTTTTGGAAAAAAATATATGTTATTTTAGACCATTTTTTTAATGAAATTTCCACCATCTCAAAGACATTTGCATTATCTACTTTTTTTAAGTCATAGAATAATAAGGAAAGTACAAAAAACTACTGAATTTTGGGTCGTGCGGGTGTGAAACGAGTGCGCGACCTTGATGGAACTAATTCCATCAAGTTCGTGGGTGATTATCGTCGTCTTAAGTTTTGGATTCGATTCCCAGGTCGAGTTTCTCAGTACAGCAACCCGGAATTCGAAGGACGGTGATGTGAAACCCCCATGCATGTCTCGGCAAGCACAAAGTCGTTGTGCCTACTCCTAATTTCACTCCAGTCATAGCCCTATTGTACAATGAGAGTGAAGGATTTCTTCATTTTAATTTCACATTTCCTCATTGTACAATAGGGATCAGTTTTTGCTCACTGACTTGGGCATTATCTTCTGTGAACCTATGTACTACATGGTCAAAATATTAGTGAACTTGGAGCTGTCAATGTTACTCTGACATTCGACTCCCGCTATTAGCGCGCGAGGCGACCGCGTTAAGAGCGGACTCTAGTCAACAGGAATTTAAAAAATAGGTATTTGAAGAAACTATTGCCGTCGCGTCACCTCCAACCTCACCCCGTAAAGTGCGAAAGGGACAACTGCAGCTCAGGCTGATTTTACCTACAAAAACTTTGACTAAAAGACGTTTCGTATTCTGCTGTTTTTTTCATGAAAACTGGTCTGATCTAAAAAATTCTTATATCAAAATTTAGAGGAAAAGTATATCTATGCCCCTATCATTTCCTTTTTTGTTAAAAACTTATAAATTTTGTCTGAAAGTCTTCTGAACATGGCGGTAAAAACGAGCATTTTTTCGGATTTTTGGATTGTCATATTTCTTTTTGTGATTATGTTTTGGAAAAAAGGAAATTATACAGGCACGTATTAATTAGACCTAGATTTTATGGAAAATAATCATTGCTCTAGAGGCATTATCCACGAAGAAAACAGCAGAATGTGTTTGTATGGAGAAAGTCTCACTAGAGTCCCCTCTTAAGTCGGAACCACACTTACGTGGCGTAGCGTGGCGTGGCGCTGGATCCACCAATCAAACGACTCTGTTCCAGCCTACGTCATAACGCAACGTGTTTTGTAACCAATCAACTGCGTCAGAAGGCGCCACGACACGTAAGTGTGGTTCCGTCTTTTACGTTTCACCCTTGATGTGCACAGTTTAAGGCCCGGTATCCACAAAACCGTAGAGGATAAGAGATGTGGAAAGAACGAAATCGGATTGGTTTATTCATGATAAGCGGAGAAGAGATGTGGAAATAACGAAATCGGTTAGGTTTATTGAAACACATCTCCTCTCCTCTCCGCTTTGGTGGATACCGGGCCTAACTTTCTCTACTGAGATTTATTCATTCTTCTCCACGTAGGTATTTCCGAAAGGATGGTAGAATCACTTAATCAAGATCCAGCCCTAGTGGTCCCCCCAGCGACGCCCTGAGCCGAAGTTTGTATCCCATACGGGATAGCCCTCAGCGTGGTCTATGTGCCTGGCTGGAGGCTCTAGTTTAGTCTCCACAGGGAAAGTCCGGTTAAGCATAAATCATCATTTGGTTGAACTGCGAGACGCCCATCAAAAAAATAATTTTTTTCTGCTGAGATTGTCTACCGTGACAGAAATTCGATCGAGAGGAAATTCTTTGAAGGTGTTGGGTGGTATAGGTAATATAGTAGCACAAAAGCTTGTAATATCATACCGATATTACAAGTTTTACTATTGAGCTTACAGAGAATCCTCCGTGCGCCTTTGCAACATTGTTGATTAGTTCCATGATCAACACAGTCTTGCCAACTCCTGCGCCGCCGAAAAGGCCAATCTTGCCGCCTGAATAACAAGTTAAGAGGTTAATGAGTTTGATAATAATATTATGTACTTACCTAATGTATTTTTTTATTAAAATCTATTTATTAATTCTTTTATCCTCACACTGGAACGCCTTGCAGCAATTACACCAAACGAGCACAAACTTATAAATACGAAGTATAAGTCCAGGTGTCTTCACGATTTCCTTCATCGTTGTCAGCGGAAAAAAAAAATGCTAGCTTTGCCCGCTGTCTTGCTCCCGTGGCATTTTTGTTTAATATGGGTTTATCGTGTTAAAATGTCTATGGTAATCACTGATAGATAACTACAAATTCTCTGAAGCACCACGCTTTTTGAACTGTTTATGTGAGTGTCTGCACTGTGTAAGTGAGTGTCTGCACTGTGTAACTGAGTGTCTGCACTGCGTAAGTGAGTGTCTGCACTGTGTGAGTGAGTGTCTGCACTGTTTATGTGAGTGTCTGCACTGTGTAACCGAGTGTCTGCACTGTGTAACAGAGTATCTGCACTGTGTAACCGAGTGTCTGCACTGTGTAAGTGAGTGTCTGCACTGTGTAACAGAGTATCTGCACAGTGTAAGTGAGTGTCTGCACTGTGTAACCGAGTGTCTGCACTGTGTAACCGAGTGTCTGCACTTTGTAAGTGAGTGACTGCACTGTGTAACAGAGTATCTGCACTGTGTAAGTGAGTGTCTGCACTGTGTAACCGAGTGTCTGCACTGTGTAACCGAGTGTCTGCACTGTGTAAGTGAGTGAGGGAGTGTGTAAGTGAGTGAGGGAGTGTGTTTCCACTCCCGTTTTGATATCTATAATATAATGTACTTAGATCGTGAGGGGTCGAGACTATTGCATTTTATCGGGCATTTAGCTTTGCCTCAGATTTGCCGGTCACAGCACAGTTGAGGAGTACCTGGAGTCGACGACCTAATTCCTTAGACATAGTAGACCTATCATTGCCATCATGGATGTGTAAATGGGAAACTGATATTCGTCCTGTATAGACTCCGTCTCTCTCTTGCACTTTCGCAAGGCGCCTTTAACACGTCTTATTAGGGCCACTGTGTTCAAAATAATAGAATCCCTTTTCTATTTTGAATTCAGATTTTATTTAGTATCTACCTGATACTATGATACCGGCCTATTCTTTTTCCACGTTCCTAGCGAAGACGGTACCTTATCAAAATAAAAAAATCAACTTATATTTTTTTTGAATAATTAATAATAATAATAATCGTTAATCATGAATATGAGACAACCATACAGAGTAACATAATAATAAACACAAGATAGATAAAAATCGTTTATAATTATTTTACAAATAAAATTTAGGCAGGTCAAAACAGTTGGAGAATGTGAAATTGTAGATTGTTAAAATGCTTTGGTTGTCTTTGGCACAGTATAAATATGTGCAAACAGTATGGAAACCACCTACAAACGCTCAAAAGAGAACACTTACACAAACATGCGCTTCGACGAGACGCCTAAGCAGCGTCCGCAGTGCTGTCAGTAGTGCGAACCCCTTAGGGGTCTCGTCAATGCGCATGTTTATGTGAGTGTGCCGTTTCGAGCGTTTGTAGGTAGTTGCCGTACTCTTTGTCCATATTTATACTGTGTCTTTGGACTGATTTGCGCTATCCCCTCGTACTTGTAGAAAACTGTATCACGAATTGTTTTAAAAGGTGTGAATTTGCAGACTCTTCATCATAGGAATCGATTCATTTCGAACGGTGCACTTCTGATCTAGCTTTTGACGTTACGGTTTTATTTGAATTTTGTGAAGACACTTACCTTTGACATACGGCGCGAGAAGATCCACCACCTTAATGCCAGTCGCCAGAATCTCCTGTTCCACCGACATCTCAACGAAGGGAGGTGCCTCCGCGTGAATGGCGGCATACTCGTCTGTCTCGATAGGGCCACGCTCATCTGCCGTGTTGAAACGAGAACTTAGACATAGCTTAAACGAAGATATCTTAACTACTACTATAAAGAGTGAGCCTGACTTTTGTGAGTTTGTTCAGACATGTAGGGTACTCTCTGGATCCACTACACCTATTTGAAAAAATATTTTACCATAAAAGGTGCCATACTCCAGATGGTTTTAGGCCATTCAAACCAAATCAAAATACTTTATTTCATCATTATCATCTGCCTAGCCTTTTCCCAACTATGTTAGTTACTTAGGTTTTTTATTATCTACAAATTTATGAAAAGTCATCGTCTGCCTAGCCTTTTTTCCAATTATTGTTGGGGTCGGCTTCCAGTCTAACCAGATTCAGCTGAGTACCAATGTTTTACATGGAGCGACTGCCTATCTGACCTCCACAACCCAGTAACTGGGTAACACGGTACCCCTTGGCTAGACTGGTGTCAGATCTCAAGCTTCTGTCTACTCGTAACGACTGTCAAAGATCTTCAAATGACAGCCGGGACAAACGGCTTAACGTGCTTTTCCGAGGCACGGAGGAAACTCGGTATGTATAAAGTTATTTACAATGCATGTCCTCGAAAAGAGCGGTTTTCCAAGCAGCAAAACTGTGCGCAAAGTGTCACTTTTTTTCACTAGTGCTTTTTACTTTCCTGTATTTTTTTTTAATTTTTAACTCCAACGTCAGCCCGACACAGAGTTTTTATTATTTGAGGAAAAGTTTAAAAAAATTGTAATGTACAGATTATCATTCATATAAAAGGTAAAATAAAACTAATACTTAATTTTAGGCGTTTTTAATTACTCTAGATTTAGATTTTGATCAATAAATTAATTTTAAATATTCATTAAATATGTTTGGCAGAACGTATATTTTGCTCGTGCCTTATTGCGTTACGATGTGACAGCTATTCGCACATGCGCAGTAGATATGCCCGAGGAACTATTAGTTAATCTGTGGATATGCTGAACGCGCTTGAATAAGCCCGCCATTTTATTAATTTCATTTTATTTATTTCTTCGCACAATGCATAGTAAAATGTTATACGATACACGTACGTAAGATGATTTCCGACTCGTGTCGATTTATCCACTCACTCGCTTCGCTCGCTCGTGAATAAAAATGCCACTCATCGGAAATCACCTACCTTCCGCACTTGTAGCATAATAGTCAATCATCTTACGTACGTGTATCATACAACATTTTACTATGCATTGTGCGAGGAAATAAATAAATTAATAAAATGGCGGGCTTATTCAAGCGCGTTCAGCATATCCACAGATTAACTAATAGTTCCTCGAGCATATCTACTGCGCATGTGCGAATAGCTGTCACATCGTAACGCAATAAGGCACGAGCAAAATATACGTTCTGCCAAACATATTTAATGAATATTTAAAATTAATTTACTGATCAAAATCTAAATCTAGAGTAATTAAAAACGCCTAAAATGAAGTATTGGTTTTATTTTTCCTTTTATTTGAATGATAATCTGTACATAACTAATTTAAAACTTTTCTCAAATAATAAAAACTCTATGCGTCGGGCTGACGTTGGAGTTAAAAATTAAAAAAAATACAGGAAAGTAAAAAGCACTAGTGAAAAAAAGTGTCACTTTCCGCACAGTTTGGCTGCTTGGAAAACCGCTCTTTTCGAGGACATGCATTGTAAAACTTTTTTACATTAAAATACGACCGACTTCCAAATAAAAACACTACAAAGTGAAAGACTACTTGAATTTCGGCAGTCGGTATTCTTGTTTTTGTTTATGCGTTTTTTGACACCGCCTTCCGAAATTGAAGTTATTTTTCGCTTTGTAGTGTTTTGTTCTGGGAGTCGCTTTAGTTTTTTTGTTAAAATGTTTTTGATCTCAAAATTCAAATAAATTTATTTCAACTAGGCCACTAAGCGGCCCTTTTGAAAGTCAAAAATTAAAATTTACGAGTAATAAAAACTGGTTCTACCGTCCATTCGGAAAGGAAGAAGAGAAGTTTGTTATGGAGAAGAACGGACAAGAAAATCCATACTGACTCTTTTATCTATTTAAGATTCAAGAATAAAAAAAATCCTTACCAATGGGTTCCCCAATTACATTCATAATTCTCCCCAGGGTAGGTTCTCCCACAGGTATGGTGATGGGAGCTCCTGTGTCCACGACGGGCTGACCTCGCACTAGGCCTTCGGTACCGTCCATGGCTATGGTCCGGCAGGCACTCTCGCCCAGATGCTGGGCCACTTCCAAGATAAGACGTGGTTCTGAAAAGAAGAGGAAATTTATATTTTTTCCTACTCCTTCGTTATTCTTTTCTGATTAATTTTGTTTGCGGGATCCGAGAAAGTTAAATTCATTCTCCGGGACTTCGTCGAGCTTCATTGCCTCGACGCTTTTCTGGTGATCGCCACTGTTGATTCTGGCTTTCAGGAGTTGCAGTGGTTTGGAAATAATGCGGTGGGATTAAAAAAGACGTGGTTCTGCAAGAATGGTGTCATTAGAAGATCACTTGGAAAAAGTTTTGCGTATTCCATAAACTGAAAAATAAAGATACATACTGTGCAATAAGTTTTCCTTTTTTTTATTTATATGTCGCATCAAGGCTGGCCGATAGATGTAAACCATCGGGAAGTCAGGATGTATTCCCTTAGGTTAAGACATCGTGTGTGGGCAGGTCGCTGGGTACAATCGTGCAAATGAAATCACATTAATTATTCGGTACACTGGGTTTATTCAAATATTTTCAGTTACAATCTCGCTTACTAATATTACGGATCGACACTGATTCTACGACGTATTAGCTCTAAGGCTGTCAGTACTCAACTGCCATATTCTACTATCCCACCACGCAAGTGGTTAGTTAGAGAAAGGGCGCCAATGAGTAGTTGTTCTTGCTTTGCCGCCAGATGGCGAGCTTGCGATTTGTTTTAACGTCCGCACTATTGACTAAACCCGACATATAGTTGTCAAATTTGTACTTTAGGCCACTGTTGACAGCGCAATTTTGAGCATATTTTGCAGTATATAGTGCTTCTAAAGATAATGTATCTTCAAAAAGGAAAACATAGGGGCACAGTTTGTATCTTTATTTTTCAGTTTATGGAATATCTTTTAAATTGGTCCAATATTGGAGGAGGAAATAGGCGAGAGCCAAACCTCGAATTATGACTTTTTTGAGCAAATAAAATTTCTTATTCTCTTAAGTAGGAAATTCAGTCGTATGTCTGCGACCGCATTTCCACGGGATCACAGGGGTGGTAAAAAAATCCAGGTGCCGTTTGAAGGCATCCCGACGAAAGTAAAAAAATACTATTCATTACAGCATGTAAGTAATCTAATATTTAAGGACTAAACATAAATCACTCATAAGACAGTACATCTTATGGTGTAACCTGAGCCAGCGAGCTACTTACTTAATGGTATATAGGTACTTTATAGTTAATTTTAAGTAAGTAGTAACGGAAGAGCTCACTGGCCCTTGCAACACAGTTTCTGTTACCTAGGCTCAGCGGTCAGAATTCCCGTCCCGAATTCCCGATCCTTTGAAAGGCGTGCGAGGAGCCGGCGAAGCCCATTGGCAGAGGCCTTGTTAGACATGTAGGATGAAATGAGACACCAAGCGGCAATTATCTCTGTATGCGCTAGTGAGCACCTAAGGACAATCCTAGGCTGGTGCAAGACTATTGCAGAATATGGACTATAAAATGGCAGGGGATGACTTGAATACTCAATTAATGGGGGGGCCATTAGCACTCGCTACCACTTTAGTGACGTAGCTCCAAGGGGGCAAATTTTTTTTATTTTTTATTTATTTAACCATTAATGTACACACAAAATAAAGAGACAAGAAGAACAAGGAACAGAAAATAGGTACAAACGTACGCTTATTTCAAAAGAAATCTCTTCCAGCATACCTGCGAGGGGAGAGTTGAAAAAAAAGATATGTAGATACCGTGTGTGGGGCAATAAAAAGAAAATCATGTAAAACAATTCACTATAAAATATAACTAATTAAAAATTAATAAACATGCATATTATTTAATTAAGTATTACAATAATAAATACTAAATAATATCATATATAAATAATAGGTAATAAATGATTATTTGCAACTATGACGGAAAGGAAAGATAGTGTTCTTTCACTCTCTTTTTAAAAACAGCAAGAGTGTGGCAGTCCCTAATGTCAGGCGGTAAAGAGTTCCACAACCGCACCGCGTGCACAGTAAAGGAGAAGGAGTAAAAGTCGGTAGTGTGGGAAGGGGTTTCTAGGAGATGCTTAAGATGCGACCTGCAAAGTGCATCGGAAGGACGGGAGAAGGAGAAGCGTTCGCGTAGGTAGGAAGGCGTTTTAGGGTTGTGAAGGACGTTAAATAGCAGACACAAAATCCGAGAACTAATATTATATGTTACATTTTATATTATTTAGTATTACTTACTTCTGCCAGGCACTTCCAGCGCGTTCAGGATCGGTGGCAGATTATTATCAAACTGGCAATCCACCACAGCACCGATCACTATGGAAACAGAACAGCTTTTAAGGAATTTCGTCCGTTTGATGTAGTTTTATATTTTTACTAGCTTTTTCGCACTACATAGTCTGCTTAGCATTAGGGTGGGATAAATGGACCCCCTGTTCCGCACGTAGACGCACATTTGGTCCGTTGTGCGTGCAGGCCTCCTCTCTGTAAGAGGGAATGTGCCGTAATCCAACACGCGGGCCCAGTGCTGGTAGGTGGATATTACATGTCTTCGAATTTTTGGTTCTAAGACATGTGAGAGAAGTGGTGATGAAATAATTAACACAAAGTAAAGCGCCTGCCTGGGTTCGAACCTACGACCTGGAACTTGTAAATCGCTGCTGTAACCACTGGGTCACCACTGCTCTCTGCTGCTTAGCAGTTCTTCGAACAGCTATGTGGCCTTCCAAATTGCATTTAAAAAAAAGGAGAAAAAAATAATTGCCCTGCCAGCATCTAAAACTATCTCCATACCAAATTCATCTAATTAAGTACAGCGGTTTAAGCGTGAAAAGGTAACAGACAGACAAACAGACACGAGTAACTTTCGCAATTGTAATATTATTAGTATGATAAGTATCATTCAACCTGAGGCTCCCTACCATGAGCTCTTGGATCATGGTTATTTCCATTGTGTTGTGTGAGAGATGTATATGACTTGCATATGTTATTGTAAAAGTCCAGACTTGGTACAGAAGAATTGCTTAACCGATTTTCATCAAACATAGCAAAGTCACCAACCAAACAAAAAAAAAACTAAATCAAAATCGGCTCATCCGGTTAGGAGCTATAATGCCACAGACGGATACTCAAATACACAAGTCAAACTTATAACATCCCTCGTTTTCCGTCAGCGGTTAAAAATTGAACAACGCTAGCTAAAAAAACTTAACAAACGGCCTACTTATTTACGTAGTGTAAGTCTTAAAACAGGTAACTTCAAAGCTATATGCTAAGAATGGTGTTGAACACACTGACCAGCGATGATCCGACCTTTAGCGCCACCACCTTTGGCGATGTAAGGCCCTTTGGGTGCCCCTTCTGCCTTCATCACTGGTGGCTTCTCCTTCTCGGGAGGCTTCGCAGCAGCCTTCGCAGGTGTCGGTGCTGGTTTTTTTTCAGCATCTTGTATTATCGCTGTTGTAGAAAACTGAGGAAGGTTTACAGTAAGTATTCTTGTGTGTGGGATATTCTTACAACCAGCTGCTACCTGTGGCCCACGTCTACGCCAGTAATTATACCAAAGCGAACTTATTACCGGGTTAAAAAGTATCCTATTTCATAATCCAAGACATGGTCTACCCGAGTTCCAAGTTTCATCAAAATCCGTTCAGCCGTTAAGACATAAAAACGGCAAAGTGCGTGTCGGAATTCACACATTTAGGGTTCCCTACGAAAGAAAACAGTTTTGTCAATATATTGGTATTTGTTAGTAAAATATACATAATCAATGAGAAGTTGAAAAATTGCTAGGAACAAAATTGTGTGAAAGACGACAGACTGACGGATACGTGAGTGTCAGCAATAGGGCTCCGTTTGGACCCATCGCGTACGGAACCCTAAAAAGGTAACAAACAGACAGACATAGTTACTTTCGCATCCATACTAATATTATATTATGCGAAAGTAACTCTATTCGTTTGGTAACTTATCATTCCAAGTAAATCCGAAGTTATTACAGTTCAAAGTGACCCATTCAATAAATCGGAAAATTCTTATAGAAAGAGTTGTCCGTTCTTCTCCACGTAGGTATTTTCCGAATGGATGGTAGAATCACTTTATCATGATCTAGCCCTAGTTGTCCCCCAGCGACGCCCTGAGTCGCTGTTCGATCCCATAGGGGGTAGCCTTCAGCGAGGTCGCTTATGATTAAATTTTTGTGCCTGGCTGGAGGGTCTAGTTTAGTCTCCACAGGATCGTCCGGTTAAGCAGTAGCCAATCACTCTGATTGAATAGCGAGACGTCCATAAAATTAAAAAAACTACTTACATTTTTAGCACAAACTCTCCGAGGAAAGTTGGCACTGTATTTGAAAATAGAATGTGGTGATAGTCCTGATCTGTTCGTCCATAGATTCAAACTGATTTGCCATTCATGCCCTCTTCTCTGTGCACAAAGCCGATGGGGACGTCTCTGGACAGATGTAGTTTTTGCCATCGGCATGGGTTCCTCTTCAGTCCGAGTTGGTGATTTGCCGAAGAACTCCAACGATGCCATAGCAGAAGCAGGTAGCCTGGAGCTTACTGCAATTATATTACTTTATTAAAGCACGGGATCTCAGCACTAAGAAAGAAAATTTGGTTCAAATAAATCTCACTAGATGGCGCCATA
This sequence comes from Orthosia gothica, assembly GCA_949775005.1. Taxonomy (NCBI): domain Eukaryota; kingdom Metazoa; phylum Arthropoda; class Insecta; order Lepidoptera; family Noctuidae; genus Orthosia; species Orthosia gothica. The sequence goes on along the minus strand of OX459061.1, from coordinate 11,795,887 downwards.
TGTTATTGAATGTGTGTAATATTAACATTTTCTGGAATTGAACATAAAATTGTATTTTCTTGTTTAATCAACTCTCCTAAGTACTCTATTTATGTCATATTGGGCTTTTTCACATTTCAAAGATTATTTGAACGGATTATTTAAAATTGATGCCAATAGATGGCGCGGTTTTAAATTTCTGGAGCATTCCACTCGATTGTTTAAATTTGCATTGTAACACATTTTGGTGCAAAGAAACTATTAAAACGTGCAAAACAATACTATAAAACTAACCTTCACTGTATCTAAAGAAAACAATATTCACAAACCGAGTAAACCCTTTTACATGCAAGTCGCTGCTAACACCATCTAGATATCGCCGTGGAACGGAACCGAACGCGATTGATGGACTAAACATAATCGGTTTAATCGGACGATAAACGCTAGTTACGTCGGCTCGGTTTCTTTGTATGGGATGAGACATCTGTATGCTAGTATTATATCTGTGCTTTAAAGATTCAACATTTATTCTAGGTTATCGTGGTATTTAGAAACTGTGTTGTAGACTCCTATAGGTCAGATATGCAGACTATCTACATAAAATACTGGTATGTAGCTGCATTAGACTGAAAAGTTGATCGTTAATGACTGTTTTGTGCTCGTCAATAGACGTGCTCCCTTTCACGTACAATTTCCTACAGCAGATATGATTGTAATCTCTGCTTATTCCTTCGGGAGTAGAAGCATGTTATAAGTAGGGCCCAAAGACAAAAATAACACTGTTCCTATTCATCTGCCTAAGTGCCATTTTGGGTGCGGTCTTACCATATGAGCTGCATCACAGTATTTTACGAGGAGTTCGTCTATCTGACGTCCACAACAACACAGTTACTTTTCTTTTGTTTTTTTTTGACGGATTTTTACCTCACTAAAATCACCTCGGTGATCACCATCAGCACGTAGAAGAGGATCTCTTAAAAAACCACCCCGGAACCTGTGCAACGCCTATTAGGGCACATCTCTGGAGAGGCCCATTTCTCCCATTTGCCTCCTTGGCGAGGTTTCCAAGCTATTCGAAAGAATAATTGCCGAAAGACTCGTCGGATCTGTTGGTCCCGAACTTGCGGATTACCAGATGTCTGCCGGCAGCAGCGATCCACAGTAGACGCTGTCGAAAAAGATGGTGTCTCGGAGTGTGGTCGCGGTGGCGGTAAATACGTTTGGATATCGTCAACGCCTTTCATCACCAATCATCATCATCATAATTTCAGCCGAAAGACGTGCTGCTGGATATAGGCCTCCCTCAGGCGTCGCCACATTGACCGAGCCCGTGCGTCAACGCCTTTAACTCCCTGTAATAGCACTAGTACATCACGGAGTGCCTTCTTATTTGCAGTGCATTGTCGGGGCTTACCTACGCCACCGGCACATTTGCTATGTGGGTTGGGATGGTAGCGTACATTGGAGGGAGATTACAGGTGGGGTTCCGCAAGGGTCGGTTTTGGGCCCTCTCCTGTGGGCCACCCAGTACCTATTTCTTACTCGCCACGATGAGCTATCATATTATTATAATAAGTAAATAAGACAGGTATTTACAGGTATTGCCGCATATTTGGCTGAACTTTGAAGGCAATTTAGTAAACGCTTTCATTTTGAACACAATTTTTCGGTCCATAGTTAAAATATTCCTTATTGTTACCTAAACATTTAACAATTTTCGCTTTGTTATGCAATATTAGCTGTTGAACGTCAAAAGGCGAAAAAATCAAGAGGGTGACAACCATGTGACAACTTTTTTAACTTTTTTATTGCTTTAGAAAAAAGTTTGGATATGTAGGTGTACTAAGATTTCTTATAAATTCTCAATTTGATTGTATTTTTAAGTGATTCTGGTTATTATTATGTCCTTTATTATCAATTTCTTATTTTATATATTTTTAAAAAACACATACAAAAAAGAAAAACATTTAAAAATATAAAAAATAGAGGCCCTCCGGTATCGGGAACAGGGTCCAAGCTACCGGTGGTCAGGGCTCCAGAGAGAGGAACCTCCTAACAATACGAGCCGTGTCCAGCAATACTGCTTTCTGGATCAGGCCCTTGACCCAGCTGCCTAACGAGAGCCTCCTAAGATGTTGGTCGAGGCTCGTGGCTATTAAGCCATTGGCCGACACGACTATCGGTACAATGATCGCTGTGTCCACATCCCACATGTCGACAACCTCGCGAGCCAAGTCAAGATACTTGATTTGCTTATCTTTCTCGGCTTTCACGAGGTTCCCGTCATGCGGGACGGTAATGTCAACAATCATTGCACGCCTCTCGATTCGGTCCACCACCACTATATCAGGCTTATTAGCGATAATCGTCCTGTCAGTGATGATGGACCGATCCCAGTACAATGTGATATTGCCATTCTCGAGAACTGGGTCGGGCACATACCTGTAGTATGGCACCTCCGATGCCACAAGAGTGTATTTCAGAGCAAGTTGCTGATGGATAATCCTGGCTACAAGGTTTTGCCTATGCAAGTACTCTTCGTTAGCTAGACGAGAACAACCAGAGATAATGTGGCGGATCGATTCACCCGGACGGTGACATGCCCGACAGATGTCAACCGTGCCATCCTTCACAATAAATCGCCGGTAGTTATTCGTCATGATAACTTCGTCCATAATTGCACAGACAAAACCTTCGGTTTCCCCAAAGAGGTCACCGAAACGCAGCCAGGCTACGGACGCTGACTGATCTACATCGGACCCATGTAGGGCCCGGAAAAAGCGTCCGTGAAGCTCCTTACTCTGCCATACCTCCCTGCGGTCGTTAGTGTCAAGCACTACAGGCTTGCGCCAGTTCTCATTCGCCAAGGAGAGCGGGGTGAGTCCCTTGTCCACTGCTACTACATCTCGATGCATTCTCACGTCGGCGTGTAGAAAATATTCCCTGAGATTGCATATCTCGCGGTTGTGGAGATTCTTGGCATTTAAAAAGCCTCGGCCTCCACACTTCCGCGGGATATACAATCTCATGACCGACGATCGTGGGTGATGCATTCGATATGCAGTCAGCAGTGTACGGACCCGCCTATCCAGGGCGTCGAGTTCCGTTTGAGTCCATTTGAGTATGCCGAAAGAGTACATCAATACCGGCATGACCCAACCGTTGAAGGCGCGCACCTTGTTTCCACCCGAAAGAAGGCTATTCAAAACCTTTTTCAGGCGGCCAAAGAAGCGTTCCTTCAACGATTGCTTCATGTCAGTAGTGCTGATACCTAACGCTTCCGACATACCCAAATACTTATAGGTTTCGTTTGGAGAGAGGGATATCAGGTTTATGGAATCCGCGAGTTGAATTCCCATGGATTCCACAATCTCCCCTCGCTTTACATGCATGACCGCACATTTGTCCACGCCAAACTCCATCCTGATGGCGCTACTAAAAGTTATTATTATTTCGTTTATTTAATCATTGTACATAGTTTTTACATTTTTAAATATTAGCTTATAAAAATAAAATAAAAAAACATTTAAAAATATAAAAATTAGTAGCCCACCGGTATCGGGAACAAGGTCCAAGCTACCGGTGGTTAGGGCTGCTGAGAGAGGAACCTCCTAACGATACGCGCCGTGTCCAGGAGTACCGCTTTCTGGATCACGCCCTTGATCCAGCTGCCCAACGAGAGCCTCCTCAGATGTTCATCGAGACTCTTAGCTATTATGCCATTAGCCGTCACGACTATCGGCACAATGACTGCTGTATTCACATCCCACATGTCGACAACCTCGCGAGCTAGATCAAGATACTTACTTTTCTTATCTCTCTCAGCCTTCACGAGGTTCTCGTCATGGGGGACCGCTATATCAACAATCATTGCGCGACGCTCTAATCGGTCTATCACCACTATGTCAGGCTTATTGGCAACAATAGTCCTGTCAGTGATGATAGACCGATCCCAATACAACGTGACATTGCCATTTTCGAGAACTGGGTCGGGCACATACTTATAGTAAGGCACTTCCGATTCCACAAGATTGTATTTAAGAGCAAGTTGCTGGTGGATAATCCTGGCTACAAGGTTCTGTCTATGCAAATAGTCTCCGTTAGCCAGACTAGAACAACCGGAAATAATGTGTCGGATTGATTCTCCCGGCCGGTGACATGCCCGACAGATGTCAACTGTGCCGTCCTTCACAATGTATTTCCGGTAGTTGTTCGTCATCATATTTTCGTCCATAATCGCAAAGACAAAACCTTCGGTTTCCCCGAAAAGGTCACCAAATCGCAGCCAGGCCACGGACGCTAAAAGATCTACATCGGGCCCATATAGGATCCGGTAGAAGCGTCCGTGCAGTTCCTTGCTCTGCCATACCTCCCTGCGGTCATTAGTATCTAATACTATAGGTTTGCGCCAGTTCTCGTTAGCCAAGGAGAGCGGGGTAAGGCCCTTGTCCACCGCTACCACATCTCGATGCATACCCACGTCGGCAGCCTGGAAATATTCCCTAAGACTGCATACCTCGCGGTTGTGCAGGGTTTTAGCATTTAAAAAGCCACGACCTCCGCACTTCCGCGGGATATACAGTCTCATAACCGATGATCGTGGGTGATGCATACGATTTGCGGTAAGCAATGTGCGGACTCTCCTATCCAAGGCGTCAAGTTCTGTCTGAGTCCATTTGAGTATGCCGAAAGAGTACATCAAGACCGGCATGACCCAGCCGTTGAAGGCGCGCACCTTGTTCCCACCTGATAAAAGACTATTTAGTACTTTTTTCAGGCGGCCAAAGAAGCGCTCCTTCAACGATTGTTTCACTTCAGTAGCATTGATGCCTAGTGCTTCCGACATACCCAAATACTTGTAAGTTTCGGTTGAGGAAAGGGATCGAAGGTGTATGGAATCCGAGAGTTGTATTCCCACGGATTCCATAATCTCCCCTCGCTTTACATGCATGGCTGCACATTTGTCCACACCAAATTCCATCCTGATGGCGTCACTGAAGGTTTCTGTTACCTTCAGTAGCTTCATCAGTTGCAAGTTGTTGGGGGCAAAGAGCTTCAGATCATCCATGTAAAGGAGGTGTGATAGGACCTGACCACCTCTTCTCAACCGATAGCCCAGGCCCGAACCCTCCAGCAGTGTACTGAGAGGGTTCAGGGCTAAACAAAACCACAGGGGACTCAGACTGTCGCCCTGAAATATGCCGCGCTCGATCCTTATAGGTTCGCTGTTTTCCTGAATCTGTCGACATCCTGGATAGTGAAGCACCGTCCTCCACTGCCCCATACATGACGTCAGGAAGGTAAAAATTAAGGTTATTATTATTATTGTTATTGAGAGACTTGCGTTTGACCACATGGTAAGCGTTGATGAGGACGACGATGAAAATGGAACACGCTGGCCTATAAGTAACGTACTCACTCTTGACTTGACCCCAAGCATCAGACCCCTAGGTTGAAGCTATCAGGAAATACAAACTGACAAAGAATTCCACTCCTTAGCACACAAAATGAAAGTAAAGTACAATATATTTTAATTTTGCGTGCTACGCGTTTTGGAGTTCGTTATAAAATAATTCTCTTGTAAATAATTTTTTTTACAACAAAAAATAAACCGACTTCTAAAGCAAAACACACAAAAATTTTCTTAAAAGTCGGTTTACTTTTATAAGAAACAAAATTTTTTCTCTATTTAGTGTTGGTACACCATTATTAAAAAAAGATAAATCAAAATATCAAAAAACCCGACTGCTTCAAAAGCGAACTAAAAACACGTAAACAAGGAGAAAATCATGCTGTGCAGTCGGAGGATACATATTCGCGGGCTGGCTGACCAAAATCTTGTGTATCCTTTAAATATTTTGGTTTAACTTTTTTTATTTATGACTTTTTAGTTCGAATTACGTACATTTAAACATATAAGTATTTTATATTTTTGAAACCACCTTTTAAAACCCTTTATTTTGATACCCCACACGATGGGTTTGGAAGCAATAAAAAATTTGGGCCCCCACAATAATAAATAAAATAAAAATAAAAAAGCCTATATTTCTTACAGAATTAAGGTTTACAAAAGGGGAATTTTTAACTGCACCTCTATTTAGAAATTTAAGCAAACAAAATATCTCCACTAATAACCTACTGCAAAACAATATTACTCACCGTAAAACAAAAATACTGATTTGCACACAAATTATTCAATTAAATATAAAATAAGTGTGAATTAGTCCAAGAGCGAGCGAAGCGAGCTCGGGAGCTTAGGGCACCCCGACACGGATAGGTTAGGTTCGAAGGAGCGAGCAAAGCGAGCGAACTCAGCTCCCGTCATCTCGTTCGTGTTAGGTTACTTTTGACCCTGCAGACAGAAATAGGAGCCCCGCGCAGCGGGGCTACGTCGACTTTGTTTCGTTTCCCCCCCTCCCTTAAAACTTAAATATTTTGTTGCACTCGAAGAATTATTAGATTTACTTTTAGTTAACAGATAGTTATTCAGTAAAACAGTTAAGCTTTAAAGATCTAGCAGTATAGTATAATTCATTTATTTGATGAGCAAATTTAGTGTGCAATTCAGTATTTTTGGTAGTAATTTCGAATATTTTGATTGAAAAAAGGGGAATTACAGTTAAAGTATTAAATACCACCCTTTACAAAATAGTGGTGTTAGTAGTTATTAAAAGTGTTATTATTTCTTAATTTAGTGTTAGTATGATTTTCTTTGATTTTATAACAAGATTAATAGTTATATATATATCTTTTTCTTTTTTTTTTTTTTTTTTATTCTGCAAAAACCCCTCTACAGGTAAAGGCCTCCTCCAAAGTGAGCCAGTCTTCTCTGGATTTTGCTGAAATCATCCAGTTTGGGCCCCCACAATATGGCGCCCAAAAGCCGCCATTTTTCTATTTTGCAATTTTAATGTAGCCCTAGCCAGTGACACTCGCAGGGTTAAGACGCATCGATTGACGTATGAATCATCAAAATCGGCCAACGTGTTTGGTCTCTGGAACGCCATTTAGGAACAAACATACATACATACTTACATACATACATAGACTGATAAACACATTACCCTCCTTCGGCAGTCGGGTAAAAAGTGAGCAAGTTCTATTATAGTAAGGAAACTAAAAGAATTGACAAAATACCCATAACAACTCAATATACACATTCGTACTGTTTGTCGTAAGGGCGTTCGGTTGTATGTTCCATATCTTGTAAACTATATCGATTTTAATGAAACTTGCACTTTTTTTATTGTATTCAATATCTCTCGTGAATCCTAAGTTGAGAAATATTGAATACAATAAAAAAAATATGATTACAATACGCCTGATAGTTTCGGAGAAATGCGTGGACAAACATTCAAACGTACATACACTTATGAAATGTGGCATACATGCTTTAGAAGCCCACATAGAGTAACATAATTAATGAATATTGTGCAATGTCAACAATATTACATACATACGTATCGAATTGACAACCTCCTTTTTTTGGTAGTTGGTAAAAATCTGTCTGTCCAGTCACAGATTACTTAATAGTTACTACTTAACAGATCCTTCACTCAGTAGAAAATGTCCAATACCTATTGCTATAATAGCCTACTCCGTTGCGTCAGCAAACACTGCATGCTAAAATGTGCCTAAATGCTCAAGCGTACAGTTGTGATTGCTTCGCACCGCGCGATCCCACAGCAATCGCAGGGCTGCCTCTTCGATAAAATTCTAGGGGTCTTTATGTCAAGAGTGAATAGGTTGTTTCTAGGCAAGCGTGCTCCACCGTCGACCACATCATCACTTACCATCAGGTGAGATAGTGGTCAAACGCGAGCCTATTGATTATAAAAAAAAACAACTTTTTGTGTCTATGTTATTGAGAACTGTGAATATGTTCTGACTTATATGTGGCAGTTTAAAATTGTATCGTTTATAAAATATATTTTTTATAAATTGGTGCTGATTGTGCAATACATCTAGATAAAACATAATTATAGACGTCAATGTGTAGGTAAAATAATAAAATCTTTAAAAGTTACATGTGTTTTATTTTTATATAATTTTTTATAAATTTCTTACCCTTTCTAAATTTTCGGTTGTTAAATTTTAGTGTAGAAAAAATCCTGAATTTAATATAAAGTTTTATGAGATATTGTTTTGGAAAACAAGGGCAGGGAGAATCAAAATGTATGTCATTTAACATTTCATAAAGAGTACTACCCAGCCTTTGTTTCATTTTTTTATCAAAATTATGAATAAAAATAGTCTCAAGTTCTCTTACATAATTATGAAACGCATCTGTTGGCACTTTTAACTTTCCGTAAAAAGACGATGTTTTGTTGAATGCTTTAAAATGGATAAACAATCTATTCGTAGATTCATTTAAATCGGGAATGTTCTGTAATTCAGCAACAAAGTCAGGACAGGTATGCTTCTTGCTACATTTAAAAAGTAAATAACCCGATATATATGTTCAGGCGTTATCAGTTGGCAAGTCGAAGCGGTAATCAGTTTCACCACTTAAATTCAAAAGCGAAGGTATACTGCGGCGCGAGCTATCTGCATGTCTCTGTGGTCTCAAACATCCATCGTTTTGTTGAGACAGGTCGCCGCACCGCGCAACTTGTGTTGGAAGTTTCGTAGGTAGGTATTTGCGCGACTGTCCGTCAAATATTATCACAATATTATTCTAATAAAAATAGCTTTTTAAACGTTGTTAAAATAGTGTTTATGATAAGTATAACGTTTCTATGTAACAAAAATATGTAAATCTGTGTCTGAAAGGCAAGCTAATGCTTAATACCTACATAATAAAATAATTTTTAAACGACAAAAAATAGTAATACTTACCTTTCGTCATTGACAGGTAAATGGAATAATGTTAGGTGTTTATCCCTTCTTTTACTTGATTTGCACCCATCTACAGCACATAAGGCACCAGACGGCATCGTAGGTACGCGTACGAACGAATGGAACTATTAAAATTTAACAGAGTGCGTGCGCTCCGCTTGCGAAAACCGCACTGAATTTGGTCCGCTAGAGGCCCGAGACCGCTAGGTCGGGCGGTAGGTAATTATAGCGCGCAAGTACATGGAGTGACGGAGGCCTGGTCCAGTTTCATAGCATTCTATCTTTCTGATCTTTTCGCAACTATGCTGGGGTACCATGGGGTATGCTGGTCTTGAGGTCTTGGGGAACTACGGATGCCCCTTAAGTTAAAAAGTTAAATCAGTCGGAGGATACATACGCGCGAGCTGGCTGACCAAAACCAGATGTATCCTCCTCCTGCACAGCATGATTTTTTCCTTGTTTACGACTTTTTAGTTCGCTTTTGAAGCAGTTGGGTTTTTTGTTTTTTTTGTTTATAACTTTTTAATTAAGTTTTTTTCGAATTAAATACATTTAAACATATAAGTGTTTTATATTTTGGCAATCACCTCTTAAAACCCTTTATTTTGATACCCCACACGATGGGTTGGAAGAAAAAAAAAATTGGGCCCCCACAATATGGCGCCCAAAATCCGCCATTTTTCTATTGTTTAATTTTAATGTAGCCTATGACACTCGCAGGATTAAGACAAATCGATTGACGTATGAATCATCAAAATCGGCCAACGCGTTTGGTCTCTGGAACGCCATATAAGAACAAACATACATACATACATAGACTGATAAACACATTACCCTCCTTCGTCAGTCGGGTAAAAAGGAAAATTTACAAGTCCGTGATTAGACCTGTCGTACTGTATGGATCAGAATGTTGGGCTGTGAACGAGATGGATGTCAAGATATTGCATGTAGCAGAGGTGAGAATGTTGAGATGGATGTGCGGAGTGACGAGAATGGATAAAGTGAGAAATGAGTATAATAGTGGAAGTTTGAAAGTGGCGCCAGTGGCAGAAAAGTTGAAAGGAAACCGTTTGTCCTGGTATGGTCATGTGATGAAGAGAGATGAAACGCATGTTACTAAAAGTGTTATGAATATAAATGTGGATGGATGGAGAGGAAGACGACGGCCAAAGAATAGATGGATGGATGTGTGAGATGTTAATACTGTAAAGTTTCATAAAAATCCATTCAATAGTTTTTGCGTATAAGAGTAGCAAGTATCCATCCATCCATACATCCGACCAAACTTTAGCATTATAATAGTAGTAGGAAGTATGATGCTAGGCAAGGGCGCACCCAGGATTTTTTTCTGGGAGGGGCACAAGGGGACGACGGGCAAAAAAATCAACAATAACTGTTAAAAAAAAAACTTGAAGTATCAACTTCAAGTTTGCATATCGCAAAAAATGGGAAACAAGAAAGACACCGACTTCCAAAATTAAGCTATTTTTCACTTTGTAGTTTTTTGTTTGTAAGTCGGTAGTATTTTTATGCAAAAATGTTTTTTTTAGTTGAGTTTTGTTAAAATATGTGTAGGAAGGTTTATGAAAGTTTCAAAACAATAGAAAAATTATATGTTTATGTCTAAAAAAAAACAGTCTTTACAGTTTTCCTTTATGTTTCCTGCTAAAGATGTCCAGCACTTCATTATCGTCCATTATTGCCGCAACGTCTTGATGGCATTCAAACGCTCTTCTGTCATCCTTTTGCGAAGATATGACTTTAATCGGTGGAAGGTGGAACAAGATCGCTCGGCAGTGCTAGTAGTCACTGGAAACGCAATTCCAGCCAGAGATAGACAAGAGTTTCACTCATGTTCTATCTGTTATTTTATTCATATATTTTAACGACTCTGATAATTGATTTGTTTCTAAGTATGTACTGTGATGGAATCTCCACAGTACAAAAAAATACCGTCTGGGGCGGGCACGTGCCTCCGTGCCCTTCCCCCCCTCCTTAAAGCCGCCCTTGATACTCGGATTCATTCATCCATGTCCGCTGACAGACCGTTTAAGTAAAGCGTAGGGTTAAAGGGTTCATAGTCGACGCAATACGCGGGTTCCCACAGCAATCATTAAAAAAACTTGTAGGTAAAAATTTAAATTTAAATTGGTTACTTCTAGGCAAGCGTGCTTCACCGTCGACCACATCATCACTTAAGGCGGTACCCCGAGCAAAACGCCGCGCAAGCCGTTTTTTGTGCTGTTTTTAGGAGCTATCTACTCGTTATTTAAAAAGAAATATCAATTAATAAAAATACATTAAATTTCTACATATTATTGATTCTAAAATGGTAGATTTAGTTTTTTTTTTAAATGTTGTATATATTTCACTAATCTACTTCCAAAAAAACATAAAAATGAGAAATAATTATTGATATTATGCATCTCCTCGTAAAGTGTTAATTGATTATTTTTTGTACTAACACTAATGGATAGACAATTTAATAACGAACATTTTTGTAGAATTGTTTTTTTCAAAAGACCAAAATTCGATTTTATAAAGATTTTATTCTAAAATCTGGGCGTATTCATTACTGTAATTCATGCGCCACCAGTGCCGCTAGACCAATAGGAACGCTCATATCTCATGCCGATTTTTTGGTCAGGGTACCGTCTTAACATCAGGCGAGATAAATAAAAACATAATTTGCAAAGTTGAAAAAAATATTTTAAATTAATCGGCAACCGGTTTGGTTAAAATTTCGATTATGGGCCGTTGATTTTTGGCGCGGGGAGGATGCGGAGCCCTATGGTTGTGGAGATATCCATGGTTAAAGTTTTCAGGTTAGAATAAAAAAAAACATAAATGTACATCGATATACGGGGCGCGGAGGGGGGAAGGGAAAGGGGGTTAGTGGTGCTACCTCACTGTATCATTTCCACCCCACGGAACCCAATGGTTATGGAGATATCCATGGTTAAAGTTTAAGATTACTATTTAAGCAACAAAGCACAACAAACACAAACTATTTCTGTCTGCAGGGTCTAAAGTAACCTAAAATGAAGGAGATGACGGGAGCTGTGTTCGCTCACTTTGCTCGCTCACTTCACCTATCCGTGTCGGGGTGACCTAAGTTCCCGAGCTCGCTTCGCTCGCTCTTGGACTAATTCTCATTTTTTTACCTCACGAAAAACATAAAAGAACATAAAATTTTCGAGTCTTGAAAATTTATGAGTACAACCTAAAAAAAAATTAACTTCCATATCAACGGCCCATAATAGAAATTTTAGCCACCGGTTTAGCTTGTCTTTCGACAGAGGCCTAAACTTTTCCATTCAACTCTATATTTTGCTATTCTTGTCTATTCTGGACCAGCTACTTTTTTATTTCGTCTTCCCATCGTCTAGTCTGACACCCTTTATTCCTTTTTCCATCTCTTGGATACCATTCGGTCATTAATCTCGTCCATTTTTCATTTTTTTTTCTCTTATCATTATGACTTGTCCATTTCCATTTCAGAACGTATGTCACATTTTCTAATTTTGTTCTAGATTTGATTTCATCCAGTCCTACTCTGTCTCTTCTCTTTACCCCAATTACGCTTCTTTTGATGTCATTCTGACAAACATTTATTTTATTTAAAAGTCGTTTTGATAGAGCCCATGTTTGACAGCCATATGTTAAGCAAGGTAGGATGCAAACATCATATAGGTACTTTCCGTTTATCCTTGATATGTCTGTCCTTATTTTTCATGATTTCGCGAAGTGACCAAAACCTTTTCCACGTGTTGGCAACTCATCTATTTATTTCCCTATTCATTGTGTCCGCTGGGGATATTAGTTGTCCTAGATATATATTATATTCAACTGCGTATTCTATTTCTTCACAGTTCACTCTGATGGGCACTTGGTGATTGGAATTAGTTATGACTTTGGTTATCGTTGTGTTCATGGACAGCCCTGCAATAGCAATTTCATCTGATAGTTGTTGTATTATTATTTCAAGATTGTCTGGTCATTCTAAAACAAGATAATGTCGTCTGCGAATCTTAAATGGTTTTAGTTTTTGCCATAAATGTTAAGCCCGTAACATAACACAATCCATATTCCTACATATTGCTTCTAGAACTGCAGAGAACAAATTAGGTGAAATATGATCCCCTTGACGGTCTCCTCTATGTGAAATTCCTGCCCTTTTCTGTCTAGCTTCACTTGTTTTATTTCTATTATTTCATTTTATTGTAATCTTATATATTTTTCTTGCACTTCCTGTGTCCGCAGTGCGTCCCAGATGTATTTATGCTGCAGAGAATCGAATGGCTTGTTATGATCTATGAACGCCAAGTAATATACTTTACTAGCTGACTTTGTTTTGCCATAAAAACACCAAACATTTATCTACCCTACCTACCCTACCTTACACTGCCTACCCTACCCTACCCTACCCGACCCTACATTACCCTACCCTACACTACCCTACACTACCCTACCCCACACTACCCTACCCTACACTATCCTGCCCTACACTAACCTACCCTACACTACCCTAAGTTTCAATTTTTTACATTTTTTTTTTCTTCACTTAAACTATCTGCTAAATAGTCCGAATAAAGCCTAATTTTTTTTTTATAGGTGAGCCCGTTCTTGAGTTATAAAATAACGAAAAGTGGCATTGATTTTTATATACGTAGATTATATTCTTTGTATTTCTGTAATACTTGTCTCAAAACATGAATATGTTGTAGTGTTTTTATTTGGAATTTGGTTAGTAGGTTTTTTTTTCTCACGTTTTCTTTGTGTATGCTAGATGAAAGACGCGATGTGGATTTCCGTCTATGTGGTTGGTCGATTTTTCATAATCTTTGCCTTTTGCCTTGCCGATTATATTAAAGGCAATGTTTTCTTACGAAGTTTTTCCTTACCGGTCAGTGACGTCCAGAAAAACTTATTGCTTACATGAAAAGACATATCTAGGTACTTGCCAGGGTATGAACCCACAGAGGAAGTATTATTGTAAGTACCTACTATTAATCAAAGTACTCATATCTGCAGAATTAATAGTATCTTATCTTCGACGTTATCAATATACTTGTCTTATCTACGACTAGTTACTGTTAAAGTAATAGCCTATTATTACCTGCCTCAAATCTGGCTGTAAGTTCCAGAGCGCGTGCAAACAATTAAAAACCGGCCAAGTGCGAGTCGGACTCGCGCACGAAGGGTTCCGTACTTGGTAAAATTTGCGGTTTACGATTTATGACGTATTAAAAAAAAACTACTTACTAGATCTCGTTTAAACTAATTTTCGGTGGAAGTTTACATGGTAATGTAGTCGGAGGATACATCTGGTTTTGGTCAGCCAGATCGCGCATATGTATCCTCCGACTGCACAGCTTATTTTCTTCTTGTTTACGTCTTTTTAGATTGCTATTTAAGCAGTCGGGTTTTTTGTAATTTTTTTTTATTTTTATTTACAACTTTTTAGATTTTTGTTTTAGAATTAGGTACATTTAAACATATAAGTATTATATATTTTTGTAATCACCTCTTAAAACTCTTCATTTTGATACCCCACACGATGGGTTTGGAAGAAAATAACTATTGAGCCCCCACAATATGGCGCCCAAAAGCCGCCATTTTTCTATTTTGCAATTTTAATGTAGCCAGTGACACTCGCAGGGTTAAGACGAATCCATTGACGTTATTTCTTCACCACTGCTCTCAAAACGGTGAAGGAAAACATCGTGAGGAAACCGGCATGTCCTAGAACCAAAAATTCGAAGACATGTGACATTCACCAACCCGCACTGGGCCCGCGTGGTGGATTACGGCCCATTCCCTCTCACACAGAGGAGGCCTGTGTCCCAGCAGTGGGAACATTAATAGGCTGATGATGTGATGTGATGTGATTGACGTAAGAATCATCAAAATCGGCCAACGCGTTTGGTCTCTAGAACGCCATATAGGAACAAACATCCATACATACATACATTCATACATACATACATAGACTGATAAACACATTACCCTCCTTCGGCAGTCGGGTAAAAAGTAATAGTATAAAAATTACATCTGCGTTGAATATAGTGCAAACAATCACTAAGTTTTTTGTGTGCGTATCAGCTTTAGTGGATGTTGAAGAGAAATGAACCGTAATTAGGAACTATTTGAGAATGTTTTAGTAAGTTTATATTCTGAGGTGACGGGTTGAGTACGTTTCAACTACATACTTAGACTCCCGGCAGTCTTTGGTCAATCTTTGGCAGTCGTTACGGGAGTCAGAGGCCAGAGAATCTGATCGTCATGCCATATCGCGTTACCGAGTAGCTTGTGAAGTTCAGATAGGCAGTATGCTCTATGAGATACAAGCCGTGTCCAGATGTGCCGCTTTATAAATATGTGGATGTCTCTTAGTATTCTCAATCTCATTAATTATTTTTTGTTTTTTTTCCTTCTTTTAATTAGTCTTTTTACAATGGTTTTTCAATCATCTTCATAGCCCTTTGCTAAGAATAGTTACAGCACTGATAAAAACATTTGTGCCACATGTTAAATTTAGTCTTTTTAGGGTTCCGTACTCAAAGGGTAAAAACGGAACCCTATTACTGAGTCTCCGCGGTCCGTCTGTCTGTCTGTCTGTCACCAGGCTGTATCTCATGAGCCGTGATAGCTAGACAGTTGAAATTTTCACAGATGATGTATTTCTGTTGCCGCTATAACAATTAATACTAAAAACAGCATAAAATAAATATTTAAGTGGGGCTCCCATACAACAAACGTGATTTTTGTGCCATTTTTTGCGATAATGGTACGGAACCCTTCGTGCGCGAGTCGGACTCGCACTTGGCCGGTTTTTTTGTTTTACCTTTGTATAGATTCTTTTACCGATTGTTTTGTAAATGTGTGAACAGTAGAGGCCTTCTAGATGCTTGTTAAAATTTATTAACTTTTTAATTCATTTTATTTTCTTTTGTTTATATAATATACGTATAATCTTTTTTTTGTTTTTTTACGACTTATTGTCGGGCCTACGTTGTCCCCCCATATTTAAGTACTAATGCTGTAACATGGAAATATTGTAATACCAAACCGTTTTTTAAATGAGTAACCATGGAGTTTCTTGCCGGTTCTTCTCCATAGGAAACGACCAACCCGAACCGTGCACCTATTGTCGACGTTTCATAAGTGCCCAAGTAGGGCTATATAAAAAAAAAAAAAAGATTTTTCTGAATAAAGCCCATGACCCAGCTGCTTAAGGCGGTACCCCAAGCAAAACGCCGCGCAAGCCGTTTTTGTGCTGTTTTTATGAGCTATCTACTCGTTATTTAAAAATAAATGTTAATTTATAAAAATACATTAAAATTCTACATATTATTGATTCTAAAATGGTAGATTTAGTTTTTTTTTAAATGTTGTATATATTTCACTAATTTATTTCCATAAAAACATAAAAATGAGAAATAATTATTGATATTATACATCTCCTCGTAAAGTGTTCATTGATTATTTTTTGTACTAACACTAATGGATAGACAATTTGATAACGATCATTTTTGTAGAATTATTTTTTTCAAAAGACCAAAATTCGATTTTATAAAGATTTTATTCTAAAATCTGGGCGTATTCACTACTGTAATTCATGCGCCACCAGTGCCGCTAGACCAATAGGAACGCTCATATCTCATGCCGATTTTTTGGTCAGGGTAACGTCTTAATGAGAGCCTCCTAAGGAGTTGCTCAAGGCTCGTGGCTATTACGCCATCGACTGATACGACTACAATGATCGCTGATTCTAGGTACACATCCCACATGTTAACATTTTTTGCAGCCTTCTTGTTCCAGTCCACAACCACTATATCAGGCTTATTGGCCACAGTAGTGTTGGCAGATCCATCCCAGTACAATATGATAGTTACATATTACCATTCTCGAGAACTATGCAGAAGCAGTGGCGTAACTATACCATGTGGCACCAATGGCAAATGCATTTGATGAGGCACTCCCTTATGTAACAGTGTGAACTACAACGATCTCG
Organism: Orthosia gothica; assembly: GCA_949775005.1. Taxonomy (NCBI): domain Eukaryota; kingdom Metazoa; phylum Arthropoda; class Insecta; order Lepidoptera; family Noctuidae; genus Orthosia; species Orthosia gothica. Next base: position 11,779,053 of record OX459061.1, on the reverse strand, counting down.
AAGGAAAACCTCAGACATAAATCTAACTAGATGACGCGATTGTATGTACTTCGCGTGCCAAAAAACGGAGTAATGTTACGATCAATGATCGTAATCTGAGCTTTTCATCTAGCATTATCGGCACCGGCAAACCACCGAAATCTAGAAAAATGCCTTTTTATGACATATTGAGCTGTAAAGAATGTATAGAAAAAGTTGGCCGAGGCATTGGCAATGTTTTCATTCATTGGTAAGTAAATTTGTTTTAAAATTGTTTGTGAAAAGTGGCACGCTTGGTTTTCATACAGATGGTATTGTTGATTGCGTTATCTAGTAAGATTTATGTCTGTGAGGAAAGCAATGTCACACTACGTCAGAAAGCGGGGACTCCCCCGAGCGCCTCTAGGGTATAAATAACGAATTCAGCGCTTGGAATCGTTCTAAAACTGAGTGATAAACAAAATAATGTACGCCAAAATACGCGTTTGGTCATGGAGTTGCGGAAACCAGCCCGTTTTAACCTAACCAAACCTGAGTGATATTATTTATGTCACCAAATTGTTTTTTTTTTCGGTTTTTTTTTTCTTATAAAAGTCGTTACCTGACACTAGGACTTTCTTCCTGTATCGTGGGTGCGTTTACAAACATATAAACTCACATACACAACACCCAGAGCCGGAACAACTATCTGTAGGTCATACAAATATTTGCTCCGTTTGGCCTCTTCGGTCAACGGCCCGTGGCATTTTGCCATGTTAGGCCACTGTATAGGATTTTAGGGCACTTCTGATTCCACACGAGTGTATTTCAGCGCAAGTTGCTGATGGATAATCCTGGCTACAAGGTTGTGCTTACTTATGATTCATCTTTTACATAATTGGCTAAAGGATTAATAATTTTGGATATTCAAGGAATACTGTTGACGGTTCCTATATTTATCTGGTGTAAGTCATCGCGTAGCAGGCATTGCAATGGTTAGGTACCTACTTATTTGTCAGACTTTGTTTATTTTATAAAAACGCAAAGTGACGCACATACGCCACGGAGCATCGCGTTAGCAAAACAAACAGTTTGAGAATGTACCTACACTATTTATGTGTAAACAAAAGACTTTTTCACTAAAAATGAACCGATTTCCAAAGCACAACATTAAAAAGTGCGAAATATCTATATAATTTCTTGTCGGTATCAAAAAATGAAGACAAAAAAACCAGAAAGACAAAAAGATCCTTTTTAATTAGATAAAGGTATTGACAATATTTTTTTTATTGCTTTCATTGGTGAAGATACTCTCATCGAAAGATTTTTCCTATAATTTTGGCAATACCTAATTATTTAAAGTGAATTTGTAGGGTGTACTCTTTCATGGAGTACACCCTTTGCCCTGCCGAATTCACTTACGCAATTAGGATGATGACCTATCTTTTGCATGCTCGACCTTTACATTAGTATGCTAGTAAACTGTGACCAGTGCTGCCAACTTAGCGCTTTCAGCGCCAGATCTAGCGCTATTTTTGTTCAATAGCGCGTTCTAGCGCCTAGCGCTAAATCTAGCACTTTTTGAAACTCTGTACTTTCTTAAAAAAAAAGTAACAGCGCAAACTTTCAACTTCCCATCAACGTGTTGAGGAAAATTTTATCCACAGATAAATATAAATTCAAGTCCAAAATTAATCAAGACCAAACCTTATTTCAGCCTCAGAAGCAATTGTAGTAGAATCAGACGACGATGAAGTAATTTAATCCCTTTATTTTATAAAATAATTACATTAAAACGTCACTACTTTATTTTATTGTTACTAAACAAGTACTATAATGTATGTAACTCTTTTATATGATATACGTTGATTACTTATACGTGGGACACTCAGAAAGTTTTGCGAAACTAAAAAAAATTGTTCTATACGTACATATATTTTTATTAAATCTTTTCAAAGTACTTTCCACCAGCCTCTATACAAAGATTCATGCGCCTAAACCAGTTTTCAAAACACTTTTTCCAGTCCGCCGCAGACACCTCGTTTACAGCCTGCTCGAACGCAGCCAGCGCATCTTCCGGCGACGAAAATTGTATCCCTTTGAGCTGATTTTTTATTTTTGGGAATAAAAAGAAGTCACACGGTGCTAGATCAGGGCTGTAAGGAGGGTGACCCAGGAGTTTGACTGGCGTGCTGTCCAGGAAGTCCCTCGTTTTGAGTGCGGTGTGCGCAGGTGCATTGTCGTGGTGGAGCAGTAGCCCGCGGAGCCCTGTGTTTGGTCGCTTGTTGCTTATAACAGAGAAAACTTCTGGCAAACATTTGGTAGTATACCATTCGGCATTAATGCTTCTTTGATCCCGTAAGGGAATTGATACCAAGTGGCCAGTCAAATTAAAAAAGCTAGCGATCAAAATCTTACCCCCGCTTCTAGATCGCTTCACTTTGGTAGGCGTTGGCTCATTTTGAAACACCCAAACAGTCGACTGGCGCTTGGTTTCTGGGTCGTATTGATAAATCCAGGACTCATCACCTGTAACGATGTCGTAAACACGCCGAGACGAGCCTGCTTCAAATTTGTTAAGCATATCACGGCACCATTCCACCCGGGCCTGCTTCTGAGCATCGGTGAGGTTGTGCGGCACCCAGCGTGTTATTATCCTCCTCACGCGAAGATGGCTGTGTAGAATCTCGTGAACGCTTCCCGATCCAATCTTCAATATGTGTTGAATCTCCTGATATGTAATTCGCCTATTGTCTTGGATTAAATTTTTCACTGCTAGCACGTTTTCTTCGGTAACAGCCGTCAAAGGGCGACCGCTTCTTTCGTCATCCCCCAAAGTTGGTCGACCGCGCTTGAATTCGTTATACCAACGATACACGGTTGCCTTGGAAGGGCCTTCATCCATGAATGCCATTTGAAGTCTATCGTACGATTCATCCGGTTTCAGGCGACACTTGAAATCGTATAAAATCATAGCTCTAAAATGTTCCCGGCGCAGATCCATATTTCAGTGAGACACAATACTTTGAATTAACTCGCAAAAAATGTGGAGGGAAATTTTGAAATTGGAACTTACTTATTTTTACTTATAAATAATCATATTTTCGAAAAACATTATAACTGGCCAGTCTCCCATATATAAAAACTTGTTTTCGCAATACTTTCTGAGGGGCCTGGTATAATTGGGCGTTTTGTTTGAATTTTGCGCCGAATTTGACCGATTTTTGGAGCAATTTTTTGACAGCGATCATTTAGCGCGTTCTAGCGCTTTTTTAATGAGCTAACAGCGCGTTTTTGCCTATACGAGTTGGCAGCACTGTCTGTGATATTAGCATCAAAATTCTTATACCTGAGTTTTTGGCGGGCTTTTGTCGAGTGAAGTTCAGTGGCTGTTAATATTATTTGCTAATTGATTCCTAGTGGATATTGTGATAAATTATTGGTGTAGTTTTGTGTCTCAACTTTCTACGCAACTGGACAATTTGTGAAATCATTGACAGAATCGATCTCGGGATAGTGGAGCGGAGTATTTTGTTGTAGTATTGACTGCCTCTGCAAAGCTTACTGGGAAGACTGACTCGATACAATTAGCAGACAAATACTCCAAAAAACATTAGAATCTGTTACATCCGCATTCTAATGCATACTAAAGAATATCAGAGCGAATTAATAAAATGGCTAAAAGGTCCTAGCAACCAGGCCATAAAACATATATAAAAAAAAAAAAAAAAAAAACTTATACCTATAACAGTTGAAGGAGAGGAGAGGAGGGCGCCACTGTGCCTCTGTTTACATCATAACATTAGCTCCATATTCGAATTTTCGTATTGTGTTAAAAAAAGCAAATAAAGTGTATTGGGCCATAAAACATAGTTCTAACTTCAGTGTTTATCGAACTATACAAGGACTATTGAAAGTTCTGTGTCAAAATACTCTATTATGTGCAAAACTCAACGTAAACAGTTCTAGTCAATCCATGACTGTTTTCATGAAATCTTGAAACTTTATCCAAAGATGACGGCAGAATCAACAAATCTAAGGATTCAAAAATAATTTCCAGCTTAAAGAAATATCAAACAGGTCAGTTCTGAGTTTATTTTTACCATATCAAGAACATAACCTAATTCGATAAAATTTATCTGTAATTCCCCGTCATTAGTCATTGCGACTGCGCAAGCACTAGGAGCGCCATCTAGCGTCGAGTAGGGCAATCAACACACAACAGAGAATAATCAACTCACCAACAGAGGGCAATGCGTGTATGTAAAACTACTAGATATCAATGACAATTTTTTGTGTGATACTTATGTCCAGTGCTGCCAACTTAGCGCTTTCAGCGCCAGTTCTAGCGCTATTTTTGTTCAATAGCGCGTTCTAGCGGTTCTAGCGCCTAGCGCTAAATCCAGCGCTTTTTTAAACTTTGGACTTTCTTTAATAAAGTAATAACTGCGCAAATTATCAACTCCCAAACGACGTGTTGAGGAACATTTCATCCACATATACATATAAATTGAAGTCCAAAACTGATCAAGACCAACAATTTTGGTAGAATCAGACGATGATGAATTAATTTAATTCCTTTATTTTATAAAATAATTACATTAACACGTTATTACTTGATTTTGTTTTACTAACAAGTACTCTAATGTATGTAACTGCTTTATATGACATATTTTGATATAATAAAATAAATAAAAATACATCTATGCATCCCTAGTCTCAAATTGTTGGGCGTTTTGTTTGAATTTGGCGCCGAATACAGCGATTTTTTTTGAGCAACCGTTTAGCGCTTTCTAGCGCTTTTTTAAAGAGATAACAGCGCGTTTTTGCTTAAACGAGTTGGCAGCACTGCTTTTGTCGTGGTATATTGAAAATACTTGAAACCATGGACTTAAGGCGGTACCCCGAGCAAAACGCCGCGCAAGCCGTTTTTTGTGCTGTTTTTAGGAGCTATCTACTCGTTATTTAAAAAGAAATATCAATTAATAAAAATACATTAAATTTCTACATAATATTGATTCTAAAATGGTAGATTTAGTTTTCTTTTAAATGTTGTTTATATTTCACTAATCTACTTCCAAAAAAACATGAAATTGCGAAATAATTATTGATATTATGCATCTCCTCGTAAAGTGTTCATTGATTATTTTTTGTACTTACACCAATGATATTCAAATAAACAGATATGTTATAAGCGCGCGCATTTTGAAGACTCGAATAGTAGACAATTGTATGATTTAGTCTTTAGTTTATGTCACGCATGGCGAAGAGCGATACGCTTTGTTGAAAAAAAAACAAAATTAAAAAAATGCCATCGTGTGTATTTAGAAAGTGTACCAATTATAATACCAAATTACATAAAACAGAAGGGATCTCATACCATATGTAAATACGCAATACACCTCAATTTACTAATTTATTTCTTTTTTTTTCCTAATTTTCTGATATTTGGAGGTTACAAAAAGAAAAAACATTGGTTGTCAGAATAATGTTTGTTTACATTCACACGCAAGTGACAAACACTAGCTGTCTCTTTTTTTCTTGTTTGTTTTATCAAGCCATCCCTTTCGACATTGTAGTGAAATGTCAGATGAATGAAAAGTGTGTATGTGTGCTGCCGCTGCTGCGCGGAACACTTTTTTCAATTGTTTTGTGAGTGTATAACGTATCTGTTTATTTGAATATCATTGACTTACACTAATGGATAGACAATTTAAAAACGAACATTTTTGTAGAATTATTTTTTTCAAAAGACCAAAATTCGATTTTATAAAGATTTTATTCTAAAATCTGGGCGTATTCACTACTGTAATTCATGCGCCACCAGTGCCGCTAGACCAATAGGAACGCTCATATCTCATGCCAATTTTTTGGTCAGGGTACCGTCTTAATATAAATATATTTTATTAGATATTTATATTAAGTCCATGTTTGAAACATTACACCCACAGAACATAAAAAACGCCTTCTCAGATCCAGACCACAAACTCACAACCTCACAAACTTTACCTCTTTATTTTATTATTAGATAAAGAAGTATAGATTGGCTGAGATAACTACAGATAAAAAAAAACTGGTAGGTATTAAAATACTATGGGTTAAAGTATGAAATTGCCGATTTGTACCGAAACATTGAAATTTGTTTTTTTTTTAATTTTACATATTTATTTAATCAAAATAATTACATATACATTGCTGCCATCTAATAGGTAGGTCATTTATGCCTTTGCGATAGAACTCTGGTGATCTAGATTCGACAAACTGTTGTGAAAGCATTTTGTAGGTACTGTATCCTGAGAAGAAAACTTTTTATCACGTAGAAAATTGTCCAAATCACGAATAAAACTGTAGTCCAACGGACTACAGTTTTGCAGAGCAAGGTCTGGCGAATACGGAGGATGACGAATGGTTTCTAATTGCAGTTCCCGTAGAGTTAAAACGGTTTCTCTTGCTGTATGAGGTCTCGCGTTATCATGGAGCAATAATGGTGAAGATAGATTCATGAGTCGGGGCTGTTTCACTGCTAGTTTTGCTATCTTTGATCTGAGTTCGTCACAGTAGATATCTGCCGTTATTGCTTGACCAGATCGGAGAAAGCTATAGTGAATAACCCATACTGAGACCACCAAACAGTTACCATTACCTTTTTATTGGTAAGCTTTGCTTTAGGACACTGTTGCGGTGTTTGACCTGGGGTCAGCCATTGCATTTTTCGCTTACGGATATAGTAAAGAATCCACTTTTCATCACATGTCACAATTCGATCCAATATTCCTTCATTTTTGTATCGATTCAACAAGGCAACACAAGTTTCAACACGCGTTTCTTTCTGCAGATCAGTCAAATCATAAGGCACCCATTTTACATATTTTTTTATTTTATTGATTTGACGCAAATGAGTTTATTATTGTTGGTAATTCCTGGGTAGTTTGGCTTAGATCGGCTTCCACCATCTCTTTCAATTCATTGTTATTCACACGAAAATCGCACGGTGCGCATTGAGGTAATAATGTACTACGTACGTAGTACATATTATCACAATGACGGTGCGTTCATTAGCAGTCCCCTCTCCAAACGCAACATTGACATTGCAAGCTGTTTCTGCCGCGTTAGTTCCGCGTCGGAACTCGTATTCAAAAATCACTCGAATTTTCGAAGTATCGATCTTTCTTTTCTATAAAAAAAACAACTGAAAGTCGATTGCTCGTTCTAGTTGTGTCGTTGCATATTTTTAAAAAGAAGAACTTCATATGTACCATGTGAAAAAAGTTTCACTCAAAAATCTCTATTTATATGAACGGTCCGCCGTTTCTTCGAGACCTCCTGGCGGTCCACTTCAGCCGAGTGAGACCCAGGGCCATATTATATTATTTTACTCTTTGCCCAGGGCCTGCAGTCTCGACATAGCTAACGATCGTTACGTTAGGTAACATTCGTTAACTTTTACCACAAAATAGTAAATATACAGAAGGGCCACTCCCGCCGTTTGGAAAATTGACAGCTAAACTTGACAGATTCACTAGGGTTGCTACTATATTGATTCCGAATTTAAAAAAAAAAGGGTAGGTTGCCCAAGTTACAAACATAAATACATAGATTCGTCTAAACATACATCATATCATGCTTACATGCCTTAGAGGGTAGACAGGGCATCAAATATCCATTTAATATCACGAACACTACAACCCTAGTGAATCTGTCAAGTTTAGCTGTCAATTTTCCAAACGGCGGGAGTGGCCCTTCTGTATACTTACTATTTTGTGGTAAGAGTTAACGAATGTTACTTATAACGTAACGATCGTTAGCTATGTCGAGACTGCAGGCCCAGGGCGTACCCTGGGAGGCCCAGCTAAGGCGACCAGCGGCAGGAGCGTCGACTTTGGACGAACCTACAGTTTGGTAATGAAAGCGACTAGCTACTACTAGCGCCGTTTGTGTGTGCTCGCTGTAAAGGTTCTATTTATATGTCAATTCGAAGTACCTATTACAATAAAACGGCAATTTCATACTTGCTTTAACCCCTATTATTATGGTTAAAATAAATGTCATATATTTATAATAATATTCAAGTTATAAGTATTTTGTTCTTGATGTATACGCATAGTAGTGTTTCGTATTAAATTGTTTTTAACCCCCGCCGGAAAAAGAGGGATGTTATAAGTTTCACGTGTGTTGCTGTGTATCTGTGTGTCTGTCTGTGGCATTATAGCGCCTAAACGGATGAACCGATTTTGAGTTTTTTTATTTTTTTTTGTTTGAAATTTGATTTTGTCGAGAGTGTTCTTAGCTATGTTTGAATAAAATCGGTTCAGCCGTTCAAAAGTTATGGGCGTTTTACTTTTTGAATCGTACTTTTCAAATCGTGTTTTCGCAAGATAAATGTGTCGGGGTTTTTTTTAAATTTTGAAATTTTACTTGATAAGCTAAATGTTGCTTATTTTATTTGGTTCAAATTGTTTAAAGCTTTATTTGGCCTCTGAAAAGGTTATAGAAAACATACATTACGTCCTTAATGCTAAAAAAGTAGAGGAAGAAAAGTATGAAGACAAAAATAATCAAATTTAAAGCAAATGGTTTTTTCACATAAAATTATAATTGGATTGAATAATAGGTAACTAACCCTCAGTTTCCCAGCTCAAAATTATCGGAGAATTAATGTGACAAATTGTCAAGCACGCGTTATCTCCTGTGATTGGCTGTTGAAAATTCATTCAACCAATCACAGCAGATAACTCGTGTTTGACAATTTGTCACATTAATTCTCCGATAATTTTAAGCTGGGAAACTGGGGGTAAATGTCTTTATTCAGTTAGTTAATCACCAAGTTAATTATTTATTTAAATTGAAATTTTTCATATCTTTCTAAGAAATATCATAATTACGTTTATTGTTTTCAAATGAGAATATTTATTATCTAAATGAACTGTGATGCAATTTTTTTACAGACCGCGGTTCGAGAAGTCACAAGACGAAAAATCTTCGAAGAGCTCCCCGCGCGACGCGTACACACTTGAAATAGCAAATACTCGCTTGAACAAGATGGCGAGCTCTGGAAAAGCCATCCCAATAAAATACACAAAGCGTGAAGGAACGTCCGGGATACAAGGACATTGGTACGAGACGAAACTTCTAAGTTTAATATATTTTAGACTTATACATGACCCCGATGTTATAGAGTTTTATTTAGCCACAAATGTAGACAAATTAGGTTCATTTGATGACATTTGCTTTAGGGCTAAAGTGAAAGGAATTGATAAGCCTCTTTCAGTGTTCCTACAGGCAAAACACAGAGAGAACAAATCAATTGTAATGCTCAATAATAAAAGTGATTTGGTAACCCACTTCAAAAGCTATTGGGCAGTCAAAAACCAATTCAAATACAACAATAAAGATGTACTTTTCGATGGTACCTACATTTGATGCAACACAATGTCTGTTTGTGTTTTACACAAACGCAATAAGTGATCGACCTGCCCGAAAATTTGAAGGTAGTACTGCTACATTTTTAAACAAGTTGATAGGAACTGAAGACCTGTGCTCTGCTTTGCAACCATTGAACGATACATGTATTAATGCGGAGTTAAACCAAATACTGTTAGAGGAAGAAATGACGACGTTAGCTGGACTGATAGCAAAGTGTATTCATGGAGAATTTAATGATATCCAAATGTTGATGCAGCAGGACCTTGTGAAGAGGTACCACGTAATCTTGGCGCAACAAGTGTTCGATGTGTCCAAGTATAAATCTGAAGGACGTCGTGACATATGTTTCAGACAAGATTTCTTTGATATCAACGAAGGACCTCTACAGTTATTTAAAGAAGAACTGTGTACAGATATTTTGAAAAAGCAAAAGTGCGTTTCAGATGTATCTGAAACGAACTTTCTTCGTAATTGTTTGGCTTGCTGCGTCGTCACTAATAGTGATGAAGATCCGTACCAAGAAATCAAACACTTAATTACCTATAAGAACAGAAAATTTGAGTTTCTGGATGAGACAGAATCAGAAAGATACAGACCAATTCTGTACAAAATTAATGAATCACAGGAGACCATACGAAGAACACTTGAAAAAGCAATAAAGCAGTACTTGCCATCACTTAAATTTAAAGTTCCGGTTTCGTTTGGTAACAAAGATTTAACGATAAGAGGTGATGACGAAAGAAAGGAAAAGAAATTGATTGATTTGACGACAAAAATAATAGGATTGATAGAAAAATCCACAACCAGTAAAATTGTCATGATAGATGAAGAATTGGTCCGTGTCTCTTTGCAAAAAGGATTTGTAGAGCTCAATGGTGGCATAGCGTCTGCCGTTGGTAATTTATTAGTTCTCGATAATGATACCAACCTGTTAAAGTTCAATGATAACTACAAATCACTAGGAAAACTAGCCCGAAAGTTGTTTGATCAACTGAATAGTAAAATCGAAAACTTGTGTGAATACAAACTAGATGTGCGAGCGAAAACATTTCCGAAACTTTCTTTTGCCCCTGACGAATATACCAAAAACATTGTGCGTGATTTTTGTAATAGATTATTATTTTATACATCCCAAGCTAAGGCGTTAAAAGTGGAAACAATTTTAATAAATGAAATTAAAGAAAAACTACGTCATCGTGACGACGTCCATACTCGAAATAATAAATCCAACGCTATATTTCTTAAGTATCATAAAGCAATAGAAAACTGGTGGGTAGATAAAAAGGGTGAGTATCTTACAAAAGAAAGCCGTTTATATGACAATGCTCTAAAACATGCTCTAAGTCAGCCATTGATGAGCCATATAAATATGATGCAAAGAATAAATAACAAAAATTACACTTTCACTGAAGATGCAGTAAGTTCGATAAAATTTGATGAACAGCCTTCAGGAACTGTAATTGTAACACATAATATAGCACTTACGGTTGCTAAGCTCATAAATCATCTAATTAAAAAGGATTGCGTCCTATTAGATATACAATACATTTTAAATTTGTCTTTAAGTGACACCGAAACATTACAGACAGAAATACTTGATTTGAAAAAAGAAAATACACTTATTGTTATATGTGAGAAAGCAATATTTGGCACAAGTTTTGACCAAAAAAAAGTTGCAGACATCACAAAATCTTTAAGGGATGAAACGGCAATTATTATTCTTAACGACCAAGACTACGTTGAAAATGCCAAGACATATTTCAAACTCAAAAATAACGTAATAAAAGATGAAAGAAACAATTTAATTGATATGAGCGAAGAATCGCAGGAAATAATCTTAGAAAACACAAATGTAATATTTCAAGGTGTCGAAGTATGCTTACGTAAGCTCGTGGATGACAAATCGCTTGGGTTAGTGGGAGAGCTTGTGTTACATAAGTTAATGCAGAGTGATAAAAATGTAATAGGAAAACCAGCCAGTCATTTAAATTATAAAGGAACAATATATATTGAAAGATCTGTGAAATTCCATAAAGTCGTTACTCAAACACTTGACACAAATGATAGAAAAGTTGAAGAAGGGGAAGTCAAGAGTATTTCAACGCTATACGACATCATAGATGACGTAGTACTTGTTATAGGGGATCCTGGAATAGGGAAGTCTACTTTACTAACCCAATTGTCTCTTACGACAAAACAAACGGATTCAACACTTTGGATACTAAGAATTAACTTATTGGAGTATTCCAAACAATTCTTCGAGTGGCAAGCTAATGAAACTATTATCGATACTTTGAAATGTTTAAAATTCTTGTGTCAAGTTGCACTTAGCGAGGCAAGTATAAAAAATAACGATATAGAAATAACTTTTGAAGAATTGAATGACACTGTTTCTCTTAAGGATTGTGATGGTGACGAGTGGGCTGCATTTGAATTGAAAATGTTTCTGCAACATTACAATACAAAGCAACTAATAATCTTATTCGATGGCTTCGACGAAATTTGCCCAACCTACGCACATGAGGCGCTAAGTTTAATAAAAGCTGTGATGAATTTGCGTCAGAAACATAAAATATGGATCACCAGCAGATCTTATGACAAAATCATTACAGAATTAGAACTCAAACATTTATACAAAATGGAACCCTTAAATAATGACGAGCAGGAGTCATATTTGTCTACATTTTGGGACGAAAAGAACTTATTAGTGAAACTTTATCAAATAGGAGTTCGAGATAACTTAGCCGAGTTTTGTAGGTTTATGTGTAAAAGCGATGATTTACACATGCTTAAGAAGAAAAGTCATTTACCAGATGAGTCAATAAACGAGAAACCTTTGCTTGCAGTTTATTTGAGCTTATTTAAATATTTACAACCAAAACATGAACTTCTTGGTTGTACGGCTCTTTATAATGTACCCACGTCACAATTCAATGGATTGGTCGCAACTCCGTTGCACCTAAATATGCTAGCTGAACACTTGTACAATCAAATAATAGGAAAACATAACGATGATGACCATAAGGCTAATAATCGGGGTTCGGCGAAGAAGAGAGAGAAATACACAGCGACACCAAATCGGATTGAATCTTGGCAGATTATGGCTGATATGGATGAGACCTCTCTCCAGCAATGGAATTCGCTCTATTACAAAAAAAATGATATAATATATATCGAAGACATCCATACACCCATTAAATGGGACTTGGATGTTAACATATTCGAAATCTACGAACGTTTCTTGGAAAATAAGTTAAAAATTCGTTTTCATGGGAAAAACCAAAATGATATGTACAAACCGGATAATATAGCACAATATAAAAGAGAATATGCAGATAATAAAGAAAAGCTGAAAATACTAGCGGCATACGTTGTTTTTGACAAACGTCTATTAGATAAAAACGAGTTGAAGCGTTGTGAGGAAATAATAGACAAGCTGAAGGAGGGAGAAGAGAAAACAGACATCATTTGCAATGTAATCAACGATATACCAATTTTTGTACACTCGACGTTCGCCGAATACTTCGCGGTTGAATACATTTGCGATTTAATCAAATGTCAACGAAATTTAAAAAATATTTATAATTTCATGTTGAACGTGATGTTTTTTAAACTTAACAAGAATGTGCTAGTCATATTGGACGCGAAAATAAAAATAGACAAACTGTTGACTGCCTTTCTAAAATATAACGAAGGAATTATATTTAGATTGTTACTGGATCAGGGTAAAAATAAACGAGGTCGCATCAAATCATCTCTATGTGAGGCGATACGTCTCGGTCTAAGAAATTTAGCGTTTTTGTTACTATCCACAAACGAAGATTACCTATACGAGAGTAACTTGATGGATTTCATTGAAATAGTAAAAGAAACTAACATGCTTATGATAGCTGTTAAAATGGGATTTGATGAGTTACTCATAAAAATAATCAATCAAGTGAGAATGATTCGTGAATCCATGTTAAATGCCTTATTTGAAAATATTGAGATCTTCGATAGAAATGAGAATATTGCCAGAGAAAGTACTAGTGAGTTAGTTCAAAAGCTACACGCAAATGTGTGGACTCGTATGGACATAATCCCAGATTGGGAAAATTTGCAAGAATTGGGACAAATATATTTCATCTAGTTAGAAAATATAGGTAAACGAAGTAGGCACTGCCTGCTGCTAATACGTCTGACAAACGTGGAATAAGAAGTTGTACTAACCATCGTACTAAGAAGCCTGCCCTCTATAATTGTAAAATTTCTCTGTCACTCTAGGGTTTGCTGTAAGAGAACTCAGCATTGAGTTAAGCTCGCCTTTGTACATGTACTTTATTATCAAATGTATGTAATGTTGTTTATTTTGGTGTACAATAAAGAATTAAGAAACACTTATTGTTTTAAAAATACGTTGTTTTAAAGATAATATACTTAAACTCATACCCTTCTGGGCCAACTAGTTATAGAAGGTACATTGATTAGCCGGCTTGAATCGAATACATATAACAGGTATCTATTCTAAGGCATTCCTCTAACGAATATAAAGTTACTTCTGGAATTCCTCAAGGATCGCATTTAGGGCCAATTGTATTTAATATTTTCTTAAATGGCATATCACGATATTTCAACCATTTAATATTATATTTATTTGTGGATGACCTTAAAATCATGACACAAATTCAGTATCTGTAAGTAGGTACTGTCATACGCTACAAAAAGACATCGGCCTTCTAACGTGCTGTTGTAGAGAAAACAATATGTTTTCAAAAATAATTTCGGACTAGGTACGTTACACTCTTCAGCATTGCAGACGCATGCTGGACCTGCTGTTTCTCCGTAAGCGGAGTCTCACGTCACGTCATGCGGCGTGCATTTGGAACGTAGTGCTATCCTAAAATAAATGCGCGGTGAAAATGTGCTCGTAGCAACTTGTTTAGTATGAGCTTCTTGACCTAATTATTTTTCACTACCTACCCTACTCGGCTAGAACGAAAGTTGTTGAAAAAGAAAGGAGAAAATAGTTGTAATCTGTGATATTTATTTTTTAAGTTACACAATTGTTTTATACTAATTTTAATTTTAATCTCATGAATAATAAGAGACAATCTATATTTAAAAAAAAAACATATTGTTATCTTGCTTGCCCCTGGTCTGTCCACCCGACCGAATTGGAAAAAAGCATCCTGTGCGTTATCTGTCCACCCGACCGAATCGGAAAAATACCTGTCAGTACAAGTTTTGACCGAAATACGTCACGGGAAAGGATATTCTCAAAGGATCAGGGTTTAAATCGGTACTTTAATAGACGATAGTATAATATAATATATATCAAATATATTACAAGGTAAAACTGGGTAAATCCCTATGAAATCAGATAGCTTATTTTATCACAATTCTAACAACATAACATTTATACATGGTCCCCATACAAAAGTACCGAGAAATCGGCGTTTTACTGAGACCGGGCGATCGCAAAAAATGGCCCCCGGGAACGTCATCCGACAGCGCCCCGGCGGCCGGCCAACCTGGACAGTTGACCGTGTATTATTTTATAATACCCGACGAAAAAAGAGGGGTGTATTAAGTTTGCCGTGTGTAGGTACCGTCTCTGGCTTCATAGCTCCTAAACGGATGAACCAGTTTTTTTATGCTTTTATTTAACTTAAAATGTTTACAAGTGTCAATTCGGGTCAAATCTTCCAACTGAATTTTAAAGCAGTTATTCTCAACCGATTATGATGAAATTTTGCAAACACGTTTGGTTTGGATGCACGGTAACATAAAAGACAGTTAAAAAAAATGGTAAAAAATATTACCTTTGTTTGAATCGGGGTGTTTTCGCAATATATCGAGTCATAATTACGTGTTCAAGAAGTTTGTCGATCGAAGCGTGTCTACTACTATATAAATTATGTAGCAAGAAATAAAAATGTGTCGACGGTTTTTTAAATTTTATAATACTCACAACGGATCTTTGTGGCTCTGAATTGGCTGCAAGAGGCTGCGCACTAGCTATTTTTGCGTCAATATTGAAAGTGAAAATAGCATTGTATAACTGTCTCTTTCACTCGCATACGTTTGTCGCACCATCCTATCTCGTTTACTCTATGCAGTTAATCTGTTTCGTGCGCAATAGTTGACAGATCCAACTTCAGAGCCACAAAGATCCGTTGTGAGTATTATACATTGCTATATTAAAAATTAGAATTTTAATGTAATAAATAATGTAAGATAACTTATGTAAATGTTGTACACGTCTGTTATTGACATAAATACTAGAATAAGACCTCATAAAATGTAATACGAGTATGTCCAAGTTTGTATTGTTGATGTGCCTTCAATGAATAAATGAAAAAATATAAGCAAATGCAACCTTATTTTATACAATAAACATATCTATACTACCAGGGGGGGGGGGTTATCATAAGCTCTTAGAGTAGGTAAGTTTATTTTGAGTGTGCATAACACACAACACTCAAAATAACCTTACTCTAAGAGGTTATGGTCACCCCCCTATATTTGATGTTATAACATTGAGTGTGTGTAGTTGGCAATCAATATTTTCTTTTCTTTCTTTCTCGCAAAGAAATATTTCTTTGAAGGAGTCGAATTAGCTCCTTGTGTTTAATTACCGAAACAATGAACAAGCTGTAGCGACATCTATGTCACCACAAACAAACTAATAACCTGACGTCACAAAATCCTGCATCGCGCAAGATAAGTTTTCGGCGCGATTTTAACACAAACAACAGTCCGACAATAAACGTTTGGCAGTTGCCCGGACCAGACACAACACCCGTCTGGTCGGAGGATCCTCCCTTTTCAATAGAAACTTGGGGGAATTTACACCCTGTTCCGCATACCTCCATAAAGCCTTGGTTTCGCGTGGATTCACGTTTTACGCACTTAATGGATTAAAGCTATGTGTTTTGTGCCTAGGAATCCTGTCGATAGTGCACACTTATGTCCGTATCTTTAAAATTGTCACAATAGGTTTCAAAGTGGAAAGGTTCCATGTCATCAGGCGAGGGCGAGATAGTGGTCAAACGCGAGCCTATAAATTATGAAAAAAAAAAGTGTTAGCCTTTATAAACTAAAATTGCAAGAGTTCAAACGGTATTTATCAGAAATAAAACTCTTCAACACC
The DNA here is from genome assembly GCA_949775005.1 of Orthosia gothica. Classification (NCBI taxonomy): domain Eukaryota; kingdom Metazoa; phylum Arthropoda; class Insecta; order Lepidoptera; family Noctuidae; genus Orthosia; species Orthosia gothica. The sequence goes on along the minus strand of OX459061.1, from coordinate 11,762,540 downwards.
GTTGTGTACCTGAATCTGGCAAGTGTGCGTAAGGGACGGATGTAGACTTGCATCACAAAGTACGTAAGCGGCTGCGCGCCGGCAAAACCATAGATTAGAGAAGTTACTACGTAACAGATATTTCACTCTCCGAGATCAAGTACACAATTTTGATCTCAATATCCGTGATGGTTGGGTTGATCCTAGGCGGCTCATTTCTTGCGAGGCTGCTCGTACCCGACCAGATCCCGCGCCCACCGACCACGCACTCGTTTGTCGTGCGAGGCTCGCACGCGTGAGCGGTGACAACCGACTGGCGGAGCCGTCAGCGGTGCCGGGACCGCGCGAATGTGTCGGCATTAATAGCTGTAAGTACGGACGACGAGCTTAGGACTCGTTATCGGAGACGCGGGGCGTCGCAGGTCTTGTTTACGGAGACGCGGGAAGTCACGCGTCCTGTGGCGTCTCGCTTCTTCGAAAATGCCATTGCTTATTCCCCGTAAACTCTTTCATACAAAGCCATAGTATTTGAATTTAGTACGGTCCGCGCCGACCAACGCGACGCCTTAGTGTTCAGAGACGCTTTCTCTGTCATATCTGCTATGGAGATCTTTTAGCTGAAACATTACCAAATTAAAACATTGTCTAGGCGAAGAGAATTAATAGATTTCATCGCTTACAATGGGTCTCAACAGAAGGCTCGGAGTTTTCTTGCGTGATCGAATCAGAAATTATTCACATCCGCAGGAGAACCAGAGTTCCCGACGTAGCCCGAAGAGTTTAAATTTAACAGCGCAAAGGGAAAATTGCTCGCGAAACGTATGGTCGATGGGGCTGAAAAATTCTGAAGAGGCGAACGCGAACTGGAAGACGCAGCGTTAGACGGCCTCCCTCTAGATGATGACCTGGTTAAGGCTAAGGGAATCCGGAAGATGCGAGAGGCACAGGGCCGATCAGTGTGGCGTTGCTTGGTGGAGGCCTATGTCCAGTGGTGGACGTCTTTTAGCTGATATGATGATGATGAATAAATAAAACCACTGAAATCGCTTTGTACAAATCACAATTTATTGTATTTACAAGCGCATAGCGCACTGCGTAAAAACTTAATACAGTCCAACTATATAAATATATTTCGACTTCACGACTACATTCAAAACGTGGTCGGCAGGACTGCGACGCGTTGTGTGGAGGCTGACTTGGAATACATTGGCAATCTTTTACAGTGTGAAAGTATCATAGTATTAAATGCTTTTACTATTAATATATTCCCCTAAGTATTGCATGAGCGTATATAAGTTAACGCTTTGTAATTTACCAGTTGAAATTAAAAGAATTATACGTATATGAATAAATTAAGAAGTTTTAAACTAAATAATAAAAGAATAAGTAGATTGTTTCTTCAGAAATTAGATATAGATGAAAGAAAGAAAGAAGAAAGAAAAAGTGTTTATTCGCCACAAAAACGACATACAATTTTTGATTTTTCCTTAAATTAAAATAATGCTCAACCGTAAATACAAAACACATTTAATTTCTTGTATCTGCCATCAAAAATCAATGATTCTTCAAAATGTTTTCACATTCTGTATTACCATTGGAGAAATGTATCTGCCAGATAATTTATCCGAAACTTATCCGTGGATATTTATCAAATTAAATCACGTAATGAAACTAGATAAGTCATTAAATTCATGAAATTTTTGTAATCATCAGATATCAATACCGGGCTGATGATATAATACAATAATGTTACTGTACGTCAAGTAGATTAATAAAAAAATATTGGACACGTACTTTTCATTTGACAAATAAACAAAATATGACGACAGTACATTGAAATTTCGCGTGACGTCAATATTTTTACTAAGAAGTGACGTCACCAGCCGTCCTGAACAATAATGAGCTATATCATTGTCAAATTTTATCGACTTGATGAAGCAAGAGAGAGCAGTGGTGGTCCAGTGGTATCGGCCGCGACTTGCAAGTTTTGGGTCGTGGGTTCGAACCCAAGTAGGCACTAGTTCACCAAACCGCACTGGGCCCGCTTGGTGGATTGAGGCCCATTCCCTCTCACGGAGACGAAGCTGTGTCCCAGCAGTGGGAACATTAATAGGCTGATGACGATGATAAACCAAAAAATACGTGTCCTAATATTTTTTGATAATGTAACTGACAGACTACATAGAAACACAATTTTTATACTCATGATTCATCAATATTTGACGATGCATCTCTCACACATACCCCCGCAGTCACCGCCGACTGTTGCATAGGAAACGTTACTGTTAACTTATTTTATACGACATTAAAACTAAGAAGACAATGAGGACACTAAATTGTAAACAACATAGTATATTAAACATAGCCGCTCTATAAGAATACTTTAGAAAAGGACTTTACTTATAAATCTGCCTACTACTTTTGGTATTTTTTTTTTAACTTTGCCCCTCACTATACTCCATTCGAAATAACATTAGAAATTTTGACAACCCCTTTTTACATTCCGTTCAACCGATTTTGAGTTCTATCCCGTATGTATAAGGATGGCATAAAATGCACGAACCTGTTACCAAAACTATTTATAATATTCACAACGGATCTTTGTGTCTCTGAATTGGCTGCAAGAGCCAAGAATATTGAAAGTGAAGATAGCATTGTATTTGTCTCTTTCACTCGCTTACGTTTGTATCATCATCCTATCTCGCTTACTCTATGCAGTTAAACTGTTTCTAGTTGACAGGGCCAACTTCAGAGACACAAAGATCCGCTGTGAATATTATAATACAGCTGCGATTTGTCATATTACCAACGCTATAGAAGTCAAAATCGGTTGAACGGGCTGTAAAAAGGTGTTATTTAAATTTCTAATTTTATCTCACATGGACTAAAGGTATTTCTCCTGTACCTATCGTTGGTGGGTTTACAAACATTTTAAACTCACATACACAAATTCTCAGAGCCGGAACAATATCTATGGCGTTAAAAATATTTGTACCGACCGGAATTGAAACGGGGACACGCAGCGCAGCAGCCGATCGTTCAACCACTGCGCCAACCGTGTCGTGGGGGTAGGTATACTGTGGCAACCCCTTAAATACAGACTTGTTTTTATCTCAGTATTTTATTTATTTGTACAATCCCACCGCACTATTCCCAAACCACTGTAACTCCTGAAAGCCAGAATCAACAGTGGCGACAATCAGAAAAATGCCGAGGCAATAAAGCTCGACAAAATCCCGGATAATGCATTGAATTTGCTTTGTTTATAAGCATAAGATTAAACTGTATTTCGTTCCGGGAGAGGGCACTGGCTTCTGTAACACAGTGTATATTACTCCGATAAATTTGTATACAAATAAAAAAAAAAAAATTGCTGTTGGTAAACTGACCGCGACCTAAATTTATGTATGGGGACCACAATTTTCGAACGAAAAAGTTAATTTTGTCCCTTCGTTAGAGCAATGTTCGGTGGTTTTATTGTTTATGAACGTTAGTAATGTTACCTAATTATTTTGGTGAAATTAGCCGTTTATACGTAACCCACCTGTGCGCGAATCCGACTCGCACATGACCGTTTTTTTATTGTTTTGTTTGCACAAATACTTACAGTAAGGACTGTATAAACAAAAAAAAAAAGGGAATAAAAAAGTGTTTTGGTGGTTCGAAGTTTACTGGGCCAGTTAGTTATAAGTAAAGTCCTTTTACAAATATTTAAAAATAGTCATGTTATGCCAAATCCCGTGCTATACTATGCCATCGATTGAAACGAAGTTTACTCAATATTTCATATTTGAGTGTTGTTCAATACATTATATAGATTTTACAAAATCTGTACCGCTTCGCGCAAAAATTAAGCACTTCTGTAGATGTTTGTTTTAGAAATGGACATGCATAGCTCATTTTCGCCCAATCCTGGCGCAGTTTCACCCGATCCAAGCGCAGTTTGACCAAATTTTAGCGCTTTTTGATCCAATTTTAGCACAATTTGACCAAATTTTAGCGCAGTTTAACCCAATTTTAACGCAGTTTGAACCAATTTTAGCGCAGTTTGATCCAATTTTAACGCAGTTTGACCTAATTTTAGCGTAACTCCATCCATTCATAGTACAGTACGGGATAGACGCAACTATACATTATAACCGGTCAAAAGTCACCCTCGTGGACATCCTATCTACTCGGTACACAACATGGAATGTCATCACTTAGACATTTAAACATTCATTACTAAAAAAAAAATGCAGAATATGTAGAAATTAAATTTTCTACAAGGTGTAATTGGATTTAACTTTAGTTCTATGATATGACTGAATTCAAATTATAATCTCAAATGAAACTTTTTGATGGCAAAGTAAGGCATGTTTCTGGTTAGCTGGATTTTTCTATCCTGTATATTGAAAGTATGTATTTTATTTTCTACATTATTCTGCATTCAAACTGTATTATTGCTATTTAGAGAAACACGAGGGATGCTATTATAAGTTTTGAATAAAAACGGTAAACCAATATTATGTCTAGCTGTATCTAATCTAATGCCTTTAAATGAGCAATTTTTGTATTTAATATGTATGTATTTATATGATCTGAAACTCAACTACGGCTCCAACGATTTTCATGGTTTCGGGGCGATAAATCGATCTAGCTAGGTTTCGTTTTTAGAAAACGTCGTTTAAGCTATTTTCCCTAGCTCGGTCGCCCAGGTATTTAATAATAATACCAACCTGGAATTTCCCATTGGATGCCAAAAATCTCTTATGGCCTGGGCCCCTAATCCACAGGGCCCCCAACATGTGGAAGCATCAATTCGTGAAATGTTGTACAAAACCTCACATTTTATTAGATAAGAGGACTGTAATGGATAAATTAAAATGATGAATGCTGTTTGTTATGATGACAGCTTAATCTATGCGAGTTACAACGGAGATACTCCAATTTTATAGTTTCCTTTGCTCACTAAAAATTTTTGCTTATATAAAACTGATGGATTTTCGATTCAAGAATCCTGACTTTTTTTTTTGGGACAATCCCACCGCACTATTCCCAAACCACTGCAACTCCTGAAAGCCAGAATCAACAGTGGCGACCACCAGAAAAGCGCCGAGGCAATGAAGCTCGACGAAGTCCCGGAGAATGAATTTACCTGTCTTGGATCCCGCAACGAAATTAATCAGAAAAGAATAACGGAGGAGTAGGAAAAATGTAAATTTCCACTTCCCTCCATATCAAGCAGGAGACAGAACAAACAAGGCCAATAGGCACAAAGGGTCATATACAACTGGGATAAGCCCAGTTGCCTAGCACCACGGATAAAAAATTAGCATTAATACATATTAATGGGTCCTAACATTGTGAGCTGTTTGTTATATTTGTTGTTTTTTTTTTGTTTGTTAAGAATCCTGACTTGTATAACTTAAGCTTTCATTGTTCTTTTTCATATATTTGTAAAAAAAAAACATGTTTTTGTTTTGCTGTATTCGGGTAAGAAGGGCCCACAACTAAATCTGATACAGGGCCCCTTCAAGACTAGCTACGCCACTGTACTTTATCATGTAAAAGATTTCGGTACATCTAGACATAATACAAGCATAAGTCTAACATTACTTCATTATGATGCATTCAACACACTAATACAATATATTTTGCGGTCATACAAAGAACATTTCATGTGCCTACATTTACTTGCTGTTATTCGACGATCCAGTGGCCCAGTTGCATCGGGCCCGACTTACGTGTCGTAGGTCGTGGGTTCGAACTCAGGCAGGCGCTTTACTTTGTGTAAATTATTTCATCACCACTGCTCTAAAACGGTGAAGAAAAACATCGTTAGGAAACCGGCATGTCTTAGAACCTTAGCTTTTTACTGTTCCGACTGCTGGGACACAGGCCTCCTCTCTGTGAGAGGGAATCGGCCGTAATCCACCACGCGGGCCCAGTGCAGCTTGGTAGATGTCACATGTCTTCGAATTGTTGGTACTAACACATGCCGGTTTCCTAACGATGTTTTTCTTCACCGTTTTAGAGCAGTGGTGATGAAATAATTTACACAAAGTAAAGCCTGGGTTCGAACCGACGACCTACGACACGTAATTCGCTGGGCCACCACTATTCTAGTCCAAATCTTTGGGTAATATAGAAGGAAGCCATAGGAAATTCCCAAAAAAAAAAAACGGCTATTCAATACAAAATTTCGTCACGTGACAAAAATTTGTATGGGCGATACAATTTTTATTTTGAGAATTGATTAATAAGTTGGAATACACATACTTAGATTAGCTCTTAACACAACTCCTCGATGCAAATACAAGCAAGCAATGTAGGACACTCACAGAATAACAGAATAGTGATACAGTAAGGAACATATTGTTTTTGTAACACAACACATAAACAGCGACACGAATACATTGTGACGTCATAAGGCATACGTCACCACTGATACGCCGCTGCTGGGTATAAAACAAATGTATATTTTAAACTGTAATACTCACAGACATAAATCTAACTAGATAACGCAAGTCTCTCCATCTGTATGAAAACCAAGCGTGCCACTTTTTCACAAACAATTTAAAAACAAAGGAGAATGCCCATTTTGTAAGGGAACTTGGGCCCCTTTGAAATAATGGTTGTATATTGATGAATTTGGTTGTATATTGTAGAAAATACACGTTATATTCATAATTTTAGGCGCACGGTTGGCGCAGTGGTTGAGCGATTGACTGCTGCGCTGCGTGTCGCGGGTTCGATTCCCGCACGGAGCAAATATTAGTATGACCTACAGATAGTTGTTCCGGCTCTGGGTGTTGTGTATGTGAGTTTATATGTTTGTAAACGCACCTACGATACAGGAAGAAATTCCTAGTGTGAAAAAAAATTAAAGAAACATTTTTCATTTATTTTGTGGGGATCACCAGACATAACGATTTTTCTGTTCTTGAAATTAACCCTTATTACAATGCAATAAGGTGCATACAAATGTCCAAGTGAAGGAACCTTATATGTTGTTGTCTGTACACATAAAGTAAAGGACACGGATGGAAAAAAAACAAAATATAAATCCTTTTTTCGGATAATATTGAAATCGCAGACACGATACCTCATAGCGGCCCTGTGTATGGGCAATCCCCTTTACTTACCGATGAAAGGTAACATTTCCAATGCCTCGGCCAACTTTTTCTATACAGTCTTTACAGGTCAATATGGCAATATATACATATACTCATATCTTCATATGAGTTATGAATATAGATGTGAATGGATGGAGAGGGAGGGGACGGCCAAAGAAAAGATGGATGGACTGTGTGAGGAGTGATATGAAAGAAAAGGGCGTCAGTGATGGAGTGACGGCGGACAGGATGGTATGGAAGAAGAAAACGTGTTGCGCCGACCCCAAGTAACATGGGATAAGGGCAGGAAGATGATGATGATGATGATGGCATAAAAAGGTATTTTTCTTAATTTCGCCGAATTTCCCGTGGCGATAATGCTAAATGAAAAGCACAAATTACGATCACTGATCGTAATTTTACTCAGTTTTTTGACACGCGAAATACACACAATCGCGTCATCTAGTTAGATTTATATCTGTGGTAATACACATATTACGTAATATACTGCCTCGATGGTCTGGTGTTCGCAAGCGCTACTGGTGAACATGAGGTTCTGGGTTCGATAAATGTTATTAGGTTATTCCATATATGTGCCCGGTTAGTGGCAGATTCGTCCCCCATTACATGGGACGTAGACAATTGTCCCACCGCTGACGATCGAGTAGCAAGTAAAGCTAGAAACTAAAACCGGCCAAGAGGGAGTCGGACTCGCGCACGAAGGGTTCCGTACTTGGTAAATAGTTATCCGTGGTAGTTTACATGGTAATGTACATCTTATTTTAGAAGTTACAGGGGGGAACACACATTTTACCACTTTGGAAGTGTCTGTCGCGCAAACTATTAAGTTTAGAAAAAAATTATATTAGAAACCTCAATATCATTTTTGAAGACCTATCCATAGATACCCCACACGTATGGGTTTGATGGAAAAATAATTTTTTAGTTTCAGTTTCAAGTGGACCCCCAAAATTATTGTTTTTGTTCTATTTTTGAGTGAAAATCTTAATGCGGTTACACAGAATACATCTACTTACCAAGTTTCAACAGCATAGTTCTTATAGTTTCGGAAAAAAGTGGCTGTGACATACGGACGGACAGACAGACAGACAGACATGACGAATCTATAAGGGTTCCGTTTTTTGCCATTAGGCTACAGAACCCTAAAAACGAGTTGGCGAGAAGCGAGTGTAGGTTGAAATTACCGCTGCGTGGTCTCTCGGCGTGAGATCTGACCGCCAAGCGAGCATCGCTGAGCGAATTTAACTTTGGGCTTGTACACAAAACTGCGATGCGAATTCGCAACGCAGAAAACAGCTAAGCAGTAACAGCAACATGCTCTCAGATTTTTACTATGCGACGTCGCATCGCTGTTTTATGTACAAGCCCTTACATAGCTCTTTTCGCTGCGACAAACTTGTGGTGAGAGAGTACTCGCCGGCAGTGTGAACAACCAGGGATCAGCTATTACTATCTGTATGTGTATTTTTTATTTTCACGGGATTTTATATCTTTCGTACGCTTGTTTTTTTATACCCTATCGGCTCGCGTTTGACCACTATCTCGCCTGATGGTAAGCGATGATGTGGTCGACGGTGAAGCTTGCCGCTTGCCTAGAAAAATACCCCTGGGTTGTGGCTGTCGGGAAAAACAGACTCCGCCGGGGGATTCCACTGTTTAAAAAGTGCTCTTAAAACGTTTAGGGATGGGTGGGATGTCCACCATGTACTGGTGGCGCATCACCGTACGTCTGGTAGTCCGATGATGAAACGGGCTGGGAGGAATTAGATCATGCAATTCCATCGCAGACTCGAAATGTAACCGATAAAATACCGACAAGCTAGCAACTCGGCGACGGTGTTCAAGGCAGTTCTTCAGCGAGTAAATATTTGATAGTTAATCGCTTACTAGTCGGCGGTGGAACAAGTGCCTTAAGGTTGACCTAGTCGATATTTCTTCCATACAAATGTAGTCTAGCGATTACTCCACTGTTTGACGATGTATGTTCAAAATTAAACAATATGTCAATTTGCCTCATCATTATCTAGCCTGTTATGGATACAAAAAAGTAAAAAAAATATGTATTTGAAAGTTATGAGCGTCGAAAATTCCATATTTTAACACTAATTTTAACGCATCTTTGGGCGGAAATAAATACCATAAGTAGAAGGAAAATTGCAAAACAGTACATTTAGTTGTTTTTTTACGATATCCATATTCCCAAAGGTCTGTTTATAAAATTTCGGACGCTCGTTTTCGTCCTAAATCATCATCCATTTCGATACAAATTTGCCAAAGTGCTAATTCGTACGTGAACTAGCTTCTTACTGCTCATCACAGCATCAATATCTTTCACACGTGTTTTCGGATGAGATAGCATGCATTTTAACCTCGCGCACAAAATAGTTCGTGCCGTCGACTAGGGGAACCTTAAAACATAATTGGCTTAATGTGTGTGTTCAATAAAGCTCTATACCTCTATCTTCCTTATGTATGCACAGATTAATTACTACAGTTTTACGATGATAAATTATTTTTATTATACCCAGCAGTGGCCTAAAACTCAAGTGCAAGACAACTTATCAATATATACCAGTCCAGTATAAGCTAATCTCGCATTGTATAGGCTTTACATACAATGACAGGTCAGCTTATACTAGATTGTATAGTTTGATATGACATGAGTTTGTACAGTACAGTACAACTATTATTTTAATGTCCCTCGGCAAACTTCGTGTTTCGTCAGTCGTCGGTTTTTTATCTGTTGCCTTTTGCACTTGGTACAGACCGGACGCTCTCAATCAACTTGGAAGTATATAGAGTTGTTAATACTCTTTTAACATAATGTAATTTATTTTTAAAATAAGGCAAGCTGCTATTTTTACAGCTCTATATATTTCACACAGAAATCAAAACAAAACAACAATAAAGTACTTAGTTCTGAATTCAAATTATTATACACGATAAATATAATAATTGATGGACATGGCAATTACCATTCGTTTGTATTCGGAAATGCGATGATTGCCGAGGGATATTAAGACAATAGTTGTACTGTACACCTTTTTGACGTCAAAGATATACTTAAACAATCTAAAAAACAAATGCTTAAAAAAATCACGAAGAACTTAACACAACTGTAAGACTAAACCCACAGTTTCTCCAACGACAATTATCACAAAATCTATGTGGGCAAACATTGTGAAGCGCGCTTTATCTGTTGAAGGATCCAATTCACGTAATTTTAACAATTTGTCCAATAAAAGTTTGTGATAATTTTCGTTCAAGAAACTGGTAGTAAATTTTATAGTTCTTAAAACAAAAAAAAATATAATAATAATAAAAAATACTATGAAAGAAGTTCAAATTGTGATATATCATTGAAACAGACGACTCTGCTAAACTAACAGTTTTATTTTTTTAATTATAATTATTATTTTAATAATATAATCATTATCTTTAACTTTAATTTTAGATTATTACGACTTAATTGTGTACTAAGAATTTGTGTGACAATATTTTTTAACAGTTCGACTTTTTTTGTTTCGGGCTCGTCCGAAAAGTGTCGGACTCAAGCGAATTTTTTACTCAATGTCATCAAGCAGTTTTTAGTTTAAATGATAATATGTCATTGCCAGAGGGAAACCAAAGAAAATAGAAATACAAGCTGCCTTCAGATACATAGTAAAATCTGTATTTTTGTAGCTATCGCAAATTCCATTCAATTTCAAAGACCCTGTATTCTGTATTTACTAAAAAATTATCCTAAAATTTTCTGCTTTTACGTCTTAACTTTTTTTTGCAAGAAAAATAGGTATTATAAAATTATTGTCTTTTAATTCATAGTACACATAAAAGTTATAATAATGTCGAAAGCAAAATAGCAGAAAAGTTGAGGGTTTGAAGTCACTTTAAAGGCTATGTCAAGCTTGGAACTAAATCCATATTATCTCGACGCATTGGCTAGTTGCAATGGCGATCTAGGTTCCCTTATATCCAACACAAGAAGTCTTGGACGCAGTTTTTTTATTAGTTAACTCAACCAATTGTTAAAAATACTACTAATGGTTTCAAATTTCGGTAAAACGCGTTTTATCATCAATTGCTAGACTAACGAATTGTCCAATAGTTAACTCTACAAGTTATTTGACCATTGTGAGGCTAATAATTAGAATTAATATTTGTTTCGGGATATTTACCATGTATATTTTGCATTTGGTTGAGAGCTCGATATTTCGGCTTGTAACGGTGCCGAAATATCGAGCTCTCAACCAAATGCAAAATATACATGGTAAATATCCCGAAACAAATATTAATTCTAATGATTGTGACCATATCAGCTTAAAAACTTATATTAGGCTAATAATTGATCAAAAATCCGTTTTACCGTAATTTTAAACCATCACGCACAGCGCACGCACACATGGCGTCGCACGCACAGATGAGTTAACTATCTATACAAGCTTTCATATTACAAAAAAAAAAAAATGGTATTGTCTCGAGGCTTAAACGTATGTGCTTAATTTCAGCTCAATTAAACACTGGAAAGTGAGTCAAATTTAACTTGCAAGATTTGATTGCAGATACCGGGACAGGTATAGTAAAAATAAAAGCTTGTAATAATATTACTTGATACATGTGTCCCTTTCTCACAATGGAAATAAACTTGCTCTAGGAGCTCATAGTAGGGTCCAGGGAATTCCATTTCTTAGCTGTACACACAATGAAAGTACTCGTCCCTCCAATTCATTCTTGAGTTAGTCCAATTTTAGATCAATTAGTTAACTCACACAATGGTTTAAATATGGTATCCAATAGTTTCAAATTTTAGTAAAACGCGTTTTTTCATCAATTTTTTGTCAACAATTAATTAACTCTTTCCTGATAGTTACAATCTGGAGCTCTTTAAGTCAAGAGTGAATAGGTTACTTCTAGGCAAGCGTGCTTCACCGTCGACCACATCATCGCTTACCATTAGGTGAGATAGTGGTCAAGCGCGAGCCTATCTATAGTAATAACAATATTATAAAGAGGAAAGGTTTTTATTTTTGTATGTAACGAAAAAACTTAAAAACTACTGGACCAATTTCAAAAATCTTTCACTGTGGCACAGATAATATAATACTAGCATACAGATGCCTCATCCCATACAAAAAAAACCGTGCCGACGTAAGTAGCGTTTTTCATCTGATTAATCTTGTTATTTTTGTAAATACATCAATCGCGTTAATCCCGTTTCACGGCAATAGATGGTGTTAGCAGCGCCTTGCAAGTAAAAGGGTTTACTAGGTTCGTGAATATTTTTTTCTTTAAATACAGTGAAGGTTCGTTTTATAGTATTTTTTTGCACGTTTTTACAGTTTTTGTGCACCAAAATGTGTTAAAATGCAAATTTTAACAATCGAGTTGAATGCCTCAGAAATTTAAAAATGCGCCATCTATGGCATCAATTTTAAATGATCCGTTCAAATAATCTTTGAAATGTGAATTAAGAGGCCAATATTCCATAATTTTGTACTTAGGAGAGTTGATTAAACAAGAACATAGAATGTTTATGTTCAATTCCAGATAATGTTAATTTTACACACAATTCTGTTGAATTGTGTGTAGATGTCGCGCTATCTAGTGAGATTTATTTGAACCAAATTTTCTCTCTTAGCAATGAGACCCCGTGCTGTTGGGAAGATACACTATCCTCGGGTGACATAGGCTAATTTTTATGCCTCTATTCCCACGGGAACGGGAACTACGCGGGTGAAACCGCGAGGCGTCCGCTAGTTATCAATAAAAAAAAAGGTGTTCGACTCATTTGACCATTTGTGATGCCAACAAAGGCTTAAAGTCACCCAAAGGTTAATGGAGAGGGCTATGCTCGGAATTTCCTTGTGTGATCACGTCAGAAATGATGATATCCGCAGAACCAAAGTAACCGATATAGCCCGAAGAATTGCCAAACTTAAGTGGCAGTGGGCAGGGCACATTGCTCGCAGAACGGATAGCCGATGGGGCAGAAAAGTTCTGGAGTGGCGACCGCGAACTGGAAGACGATGCGTTGGAAGGCCTCCCACTAGGTGGACCGATGACCTGGTTAAGGTTGCGGGATGCGGGACGCACGGGATCGGTCAATTTGGTGACGCCTGGGGAAGGCCTATGTCCAGCAGTGGACGTCTTTCGGCTGAAATGATGATGCCAACAATGTTTAGCATATTTAATCATTGATTGAGTTAACTACAGATAAAAAAAATCACTGGTTTTTAAAGACCTCCAGGTTGTAGGTATCAGGGAATACAGACCACTTCCTAGCTGTACACACAATAAAAGAACCCCTCCCCTCAACCGTACCGCTAGTTCACCTAACAAATATGTGTTCTACGCCTACATTACCGCTAGAGACAAAATTATGACGTCATCATATCGCTGGCGTTCCCGCCGCTGACGCCGGCCGCGCCCTTCAGCAGATCGTTGATATCCCGCCGGAACATCGACAGGTTTTGAGTGAATCTGTCGGAACAAATAATAAGGAATTATGCCTGGATAAAAATAAATATAATTTAATTAATACAAATTGACAAAGATTAAGCGCATCAAAGTTTAGAGGGAGAGAAAAATGTTATGCTAAGAGTTATGTAAGCTATTGTTTGGCTTAACGTTTTCGCATAACTTTTATTACCATAATAATACTATAGCCACAGATAATATAATACTAGCATACAGATGCCTCATTCCATACAAAGAAACCGTGCCGACGTAACTAGCGTTTTTCAAGTGATTAATCTTGTTATTTTTGTAAGTACATCAATCGCGTTCGATCCCGTTTCACGGCAATAGATGGTGTTAGCAGCGCCTTGCAAGTAAAAGGGTTTACTAGGATCGTGAATATTTTTTTCTTTAAATACAGTGAAGGTTCGTTTTATAGTATTTTTCTGCACGTTTTACAGTTTTTTTGCACAAAAAAGTGTTACAATGCAAATTTTAACAAACGAATGGAATGCCTCAGAATTTTAAAAATGCGCCATCGGCATCAATTTTAAATGATCCGTTCAAATAATCTTTGAAATGTGAATTAAGAGCCCAAGATTCCATCATTTCGTACTTAGGAGAGTTGATTAAACAAGAACATACAATTGTTAAGAAAATACAATTGCAAATGATAATTTTATTGAATTGTGTGTACATGTCGCGCCATCTAGTGAGATTAATTTGAACCAAATTTTCTATCTTAGCAATGAGACCCCGTGCTATAGCATAATGCAAAGGTTAGCATAACTGTCATTTGGTCTAATTTGCTTTGGCATAATTTGGAGTAGCATAAATATTTGAGGCATGATATTTATTCGTCATAATAATATTATGGGTACATATTTGGTTAAGATGCGGCGTGGGAGGCCCGTGCCTCCCCCCTCCCTCCCCCCTGGAGCCGCGAACATTTTTGTTTAATTCCAAAGGATTTTATGTGTAAATATCATTATGCTTTATAAAATTATGCATCATGAATATTATGCCAACAGTATTTATGGCAAAACGTTTATGCCTAATAATATTATGTGTAATGATCAATATGCTGAATTGTGTTATGCCAATGTAAATTATGGCTATACATTATATGCTTATCATTCGTAAACCGTTTAGGAGGTGGCTTGTGACGTTACTTGTGAGTAAAAGTGTACTAAAACATGACATCACGAGAAATTTTAATGGATTGTCGTTATTTTTTGTGAACAAAGGTCTCTGTTCTTATATTAATGTCAGCACATATAGGTCTACCAGAATCTCATGGCATTCTTTTTTTTTTAAATTGTGATTTTCATATGGCAATGTCAATTGTCACCTGTCAAATCAAAGTACTTGATGTGTCAACCGCTGCTGAAATTTTTTGATATTATCTCGAAAATTTGTTATTTTTGTGAAAATGTCGAAAAACCCACTTCGATCTCAAGCAAGACATATTGTTTTCAATGTGTATCATAAAATAAGGGAAGAAGAAGGCGTAAATCAAACTCAATCTTTGATTTAAAGTGCGTCGTAGAGTGGACCGGTATTTGTATTGCATTTGGTATTTATTGCACACAAAATATTTTTATACCATTCCCCCTCTAAAAAGCTTATTTTATTCACTGAAAACAGTGAATAAAAAGCATTTTAATCACTGTTTTGGTTTTTGAATTTGGAACACAGCAATGTATTAGACGTCCATCTCAATGCTATGTAACCTCCTTGCGCCTCCTTGCGCAAAAAATACTCGATACACAAATTCCTTCTTCGATTTTAATTTTGAGTTTGTTATTTAGGATTTTAATAATAATTTTGATTTTAGTCTAAGATATTTATTGAGTACTTGTTTGGATTGTAATTCTTATATTAATTGCAAAGGTATTTAATTAATTATAATTATGTAACGTAACGGAGGTGGTCAGTGACCCCTGAAACACAGGTGCTGTTACCTAGCTCAGGGGTCAGGGTTTCACATTTTATGTAAATTTTGAAGGTAAAAACCATTCATTTATTTATTACTCGTAATATTCCTTGTGCTTTTCGCTTAAATCTTTCTTTTTCTCGAAGTCATGGTATAAAATATAGTATGTGAGGCTGCTTGTCTCTCACACTGCTGCTGTCAGTTAGCACGTACCTGTCTCTGTTCTTGGTGAGCAGGTTGGGCTCGATGCCCGCCATGAGCCCGTTGAACCAGTGCGCCAGCTGAGGCTGCTTGTCTCTCACACTGCTGCTGTCAGTTAGCACGTACCTGTCTCTGTTCTTGGTGAGCAGGTTGGGCTCGATGCCCGCCATGAGCCCGTTGAACCAGTGCGCCAGCTGAGGCTGCTTGTCTCTCACACTGCTGCTGTCAGTTAGCACGTACCTGTCTCTGTTCTTGGTGAGCAGGTTGGGCTCGATGCCCGCCATGAGCCCGTTGAACCAGTGCGCCAGCTGAGGCTGCTTGTCTCTCGGCTGCTGCGCGATCATGTCCTGGCGGATGCGCGCGAACTGCTCCTCGTTGAGCAGGATGAGCCCCAGCAGGGGCCGAGACATGGACCACTGGTTGCAGCAGTCTTCGAACATTATTACGTTCAATACCTGTGGAGTATTAAGAAGTATTGTTGTTAGTTCGGAATGAAGAACAAGGATAACACCTAGCTTTTCGCCTGTAAGGTAAAGAAAGATGAGTTTATTTGCGCCAGACACGACGCATATTATAAAAAAAACATCTTGTGCAGTCGGAGGGTACATATTCGTGAACTGGTTAACCCCCTGATCCTGCGACTGCACAGCATGGTTTTTACTTGTTTACAGCTTTTTAATTCACTTCTTAAGCAGTCAGGTTTTTAATTTTTAAATTAACTTTATTTATTTTCAACTTTTTTATTTATCTTTATTTTTCGAATTACTTTTAAACATATTTTTGTAATCACCTCCTCAAACCCTTCATTTTGAAACCCTACTCGATAAGGTTTGGAAGAAAAAAAAATTAGACTTGCTCAATGTGGCGCCCAAAATCCGCCATGTTTGTTTTTTTTCTTAACTTCACTTATCTAAGAACACTTGGGCGGTCAAGACGTATCTAACGATGTCTTTATTATATAAATCCATTTAGCGGTTTTAAAGGTATGAGTTAATAAAGAATATTACATACATACAACCACAAAAGATACATAAAGATTTCGCGCGCGAAAAACATAACCCTTTCCTTACAGTCGGGTAAAAACAAAAGAACAAACTTAAATACAAAGTATCACAGCCACGCAAAACGGTAATCGCTCAGCATAATGCTGGTACTCGTATGCGAGACCGCCCTTCCCTGCCGGAGTCTGTGTTTCCTGATATCTACAACCTGGGGGGTCTTCAAGGCCCAGTTTTTTGATTCATAGTAAACTTAACCTTGAATAAAACATAAGAGTGAATAAGTTACTTCTAGACAAGCGTGCTACACCGTCGACCACATCATGGCTTACCATCAGGTGATATAGTGGTCAAGAGCGAGCTTAACGTTACACGAAGACATAGACTACTCACCGTGGCTAGCAGCTGCTGCATGATCTCCGGCCGCCGCTGCAGCACCTCTATGAACATATTGCTGGTCTCCGGCGGCGGCTGGCGAGGGTTCGACACTTTGTTGCTAGCTGGAACATCACAGCGCATTATTACTATTATTTATTTATTGTTCCCACTGCTGGGACCCAGGCCACCTCTCTGTGAGAGAAAACGGGCCGCAATCCACCACGCGGGCCCAGTGCGGGTTGGTGGATGTCACATGTCTTCGAATGTTTGGTTCTAGGACATGCCGGTTTCCTCACGATGTTTTCGTTCACCGTTTTGAGAACAGTAGTGATGAAATAATATACACAAAGTACACTAAACTACAACGTACACAATTCAGACACAGATAATATAATACTGGCATACAGATTGCCTCATCCCATACAAAGAAACCGTGCCAACGTAACTAGCAGTTTTCTTCTGATATAATTTTTTGCGGTCGGTTACGTTCCACGGCGATAGATGGCGGTGTTAGCAGCGACTTGCAAGTACAGTGCGACTTGCAGGTTTTCTCGGTTCGTGACAATTTTATTCTTTAAATACAGCGACGATTTGTTTTTTTTGTATTTTTTGCACGTTTTTACAGTTTCATTTTACCAAAATGTGTTACAATACAAATTTGAACAATCGATTGAAATGCCTCAGAAATATAAAACCGCGCCATCTATTGGCAACAATTTTAAATGATCCGTTCAAATAATCTTTGAAATGTGAAGTAAGAGCCCAATGTTCTATAATTTTGTGCTTAAGAGAATTAATTAAACAAGAACATACAATTTTTATGTTCAATTCTAGAAAATGTTAATTTTACACACAATGCAATAACAAATCGGTGCATACCGCGCCATCTGGTGATATTTATTTGAACCAAATTTTCTTTCTTAGCGCTGGGACCTCGTGATTCAGGGCCTACCACTGCTCATAGGTTAAATAAAAGTTTGCAATTATATGTGTATATGCCAAATAAAAGCGATAGTATATAGTGCTACTTACATTTCTGCACTAACTGTTTAAATAGATATGTGACTATATGATCAAGCGTCGCGCAGCATCCCGTACACACGCTCGTATCTGAAACAAAGAATATAACAAGTATTTATCACAATGATGATATCACTGATGCGATCATCCAAGGAAACACCGAGCCCTCTCCATTGCCCGTTGTGGGCGACTTTAATAAAATCCCTTGGATAAAAACGCGCCTGCCAACTACCAATACCAACGCACCAATATATACAAACTTAACACTGTTTTTTATGTTGACATTTTTATAGTTTTATTCTGACATTCTAGAAAGAAAATTTTGAATTGTATTTTAATTATTATTTTTAGTATTTTGGGTCAATATGACTGTAACTTGTATATTTTATTATAATGATTTAATTTAATATTTTGACATTCTAGAATGATAATTTTAACATTTAAACTACATTTTAAAATAATTTGACTGTATAACACTTAGAGCATTTAACCTATGGAGACGGCAAGCCGCGAATCACCGAACAACTTTTTCTGCCACTTTCTGCGGGAGGCGAGGAAAACACATACAGCACACTACAAAAAAATGACAATCATTCACAGATACATGCATCCTATTGCTACAAACGCACACGAAAAAATAATAATCACACAATCAAAAAACACACATACATTGACAAATTTGTGTGTATTTATGCAATAATCCTACGACAACAAATACAAAGTGCTAGTGATGTGATACAAAGAATGACTGGAAATTCATTTTAATGCATGAATGAATGAGCAAAATGTTAATTCGTTTTATTTTTGTTATACTAAATAATAATAAACATAAGTAATTAATTTCACAAAAAAAAAATACGCAATATGATTTGTGGTCTGCTAAACTACGTAGGTAGGTAAGAAAGGTAGGAAAGAATTTAAGTTTTTTTTTTTTTTTTTTTTTATATGTAATAGGCTTGCGTTTGACCACTATCTCACCTGATGGTAAGCGATGATGTGGTGATAGGTGTAATTGAGTACACGAATTGATGTATAATACTCGTGTTTATTAGCAAACCATTGAATATATAGACTTAGGCTACTTACACATACAAAAATAGACATAGTTCTATGACACCCACACTACACCTCCCACATAATAAAAAAAAAAAAAAAATACAAATGTTTTTTTTTTTATTCACATACTCTAATGTTTTAAACTAGGTATACAGACACTATAAAAATATCTACTAGGTACAATATAACTTAGTTCTATTCTTATGCACTACATCAATGTTACCTTTTCTTATTATTTCTACGTTTGGTGCTAAGTCCCTTACAACTACATAGGGTCCAGAATAAATGGGACTGAATTTGTTTCCAGTTTCTTTTTTTACAAGGATTTGGTCATTTGGTGTATAAGTGATAGGCCTCATATTGGAATCATAATGTTGCTTGCGCAATGTTTTTCGTTGAATCAAGTTATTTCGTGCTTCAGACTGTGACACCTGTAATCTATATTTCAATTCAAGCGGGTAACTCTCATGATTATAAAGTGGTTCAATTGACTTTGATAAATTATTAGGCAAATTACATTTTTTCCCATATACCAATTCAAATGGAGTATGGTTTGTTGCACTATGCACCGAAGTGTTATATGAGAAGCACCAATAGGGTAACCATGAACTCCATGTTTCAGGATGATTATCCGTCTGGATTCTCAAGAATGCTCCTAGATGTTTATGAGCATTCTCCAACGCACCAATACTTTCGTGATGGTATGCCGTGGAGTTAAGCTTTTTTATATCTAGTAATTTACATACCTCCGTCATTGTTGCGCTGATAAACTCTGCTCCTCGATCGGTCGCTATAGTGTTTGGAACACCATACTTTAGGATAACATTTTCTACAAAGGCTTTTGCAACCTCTTCTGACTTTTTAGAAACAAGTGGACAAGCGATAATATATTTGGATCATTCACATTGTGTGGTTAAAATATACGGCATACACTAAAAAAAGAACGATTGAATTTATTTTTAGTCAATAATATTTCATAATTACATAATATATATTGTTGGACCCGTGTCTTTCCTATAAGAATGAAGTTACAAATAAATGTACTATCCAAATACCCCATGCATGGTAGACGAACTGGGTATAGTACCTAATAAAATGGTCGCATACGTCATGGAACAATGTTAATCATAAACTATAGTACCTACAGGTTTCAGCTTAGAATAGTATGAAACTGTCACTGAAATTTTGTTTTATTTAGGTTCGGGCATTCGGGATTCATACTTGAGCCCCGTTCTTTTATACGGACCTTATGTATACGTGTTAAATAGTAGGAAAGCGTAAATAATAAATAATACAATCAACCGGATAGACTTTTATTTGACACTTTTTTATGTAACACTTTAGCACGTCAGTTTTTCGTTTTTTTTTACTATTTGAGTACGGTGTTTCCTAGCTAAGCTAGTTTGATATCTTATATAGGAAAACATACGTGTATGGTTTCATAGCCATAATCTAGTTCATATACATGTCCCAATGATCACGACTAGAGGCAATCACTGATTTTTGAAATGTACCAGTTTATTATATACATGTCGAACACATTTCTGTGGCTCAACTTTTTTGATTAAAAAGGATATACGAACATTTGAGTATTTTTAACATTCGCTACATTGGCTATATGGTTTCAAATTGATGTGCAGTGGGGTTGTCATTGTAACCACCATGGCTGCGATAGAGTCTCCTCTAGATAGAGGTATCAAACAAAAATTCAAACAAAAATCTAAATCGCTTCATCTGTTTAGGAGCTATGATACCACAGACAGACACACAGATACCCAGCAATACACGTCAAATTGATAACACCCCTCTTTTTCCGTCGGGGGTTAAAAAATGATTGAAAATCTCACTAACGAAACGAACAAACTTCCTTTTTATTAGCCTAAAACTTTAAAAGAAAAGAATTTAAATCTATTCTCATAGACATTTATAAATAATATATTTTTTTAGTTCAACCTGACTTGTCCAGATACAAACACAAACAAAATTATTTTGATACTGAACATACTGATTCAAAAAACCATTTAATTTATCAATCATTCATTCACGTTGGCTCAGCACTATGCACATCGGTACCCTGTCAGCCCCTGTACTGCGTTTGTGCTACCAACGTACCAATGAATTTTTCTATCGTAAAGGCATTAACCATTATTTCGACATTGTACTAAAATAAAACTATGTTGATGTATAATTTATACTTATATGTGGTAGGAAACACCATGGCTTCGCAAATTGAAAGTGGCAGCTCGCTTTTTGCAAGAGGAAACCGCACAATTAACCATTTTTTCGGAGAACTTACTTGCGATACAATACGATACACAATAGCGGCGGTCGGCGAATGAACTAGTTTTATATAACGCGTATGGTCATATGGCCAAGCGACTTTGGCAGAGGGGTACGCTCAGCTATGCCATCTCCATAGGTTAAATGCTCTAAGGTATAACATGATGTTTTGGATTTATTATTTTGATTTTAATTTAATTATTGTGACTTGTATTCATATTTGCATGCCATTATCTAAGGCAAACATGACGAGCTGTATTTTTATATTTTGTAAACGTACGAACGTCACGCGCTTCCGTCTTTAAAACAAATAAAACGAAAATTAATGCCTATTTGTGCAATTAAATAGTGTGGGAAGTGTACATGAAGTTAAACAAAAGATGGCACAACATTTCACAGTTTTGTGGTTTTCTACTCCATTTAATCAATTTCATTAAGTAAAATCAAATATATTTATTTCTGGATGGTTCGCTTTGCTGTCTCTTTCTGGTACACTGATTTGCACATTAGCAGTTGTCTCTTTTTTCTCGATAGCGCTGTTCGCAGCATCACGAGTTCACGACGATTATATCGATATGTATGGCTCCAAGACTGAAACGCTCGTCGAGCGCAAAAATACTCAGTGACTTCTTGAAAACGGCCATAACGCCAACATTAAGCATTATACAATACTTTCTAAGTTGCCGAAATTAATAAGAACTGCAGTTGTGTATGTTCTTTTGTTTGTTATTGTCTAGCCCGTATTTACCTTATCATAAAATTTTTTATTATAGGTACGTACCGAAGATTCTAAGAAATTCGCTCTTTTGTTTGTCTGTATCCCAAAGAAATCCTTATACTATTAATAAGTTAAACAATTACTAACTTAATTTTTTAATTACTTGTTTGGAATCCCTAGAGAATCAGTTGTCATTTGGTTTTCAAACTATCAACCAATCACAGGGGGGGAAGCTTACCTCTGCCCCCGCTGTTTCTTGGTGACTTCGGTTTAGAACAAAAACGTGCCGATGCTCTCTCCACGGGTTGTGTGCTCCATGCCTACTAAACTCACGCAGTATTATCGTACACAAAAATTGTATTATGTGTTGTTCCAATAAATATTTGTATTTGTAATATTGGCGCCAATGCATTTTTCTAGATCCACACGTTGGACGAGCATCGTTGGGACCAACGTTGGGGCCAACGTGTGGAGCCGGCGTCATCTCTCGATATGAATAGTCTCCGCTAAGATTGGCCGCCTCGGACGAAATTCGTTCTGGAGGACTATTAGGCTGGCCTCACACATTCTGAATTCCTCTCTGAATCCAGACTCGGAATTCATATTATTAATTAAGAACGCCCGGCAAAGCATACATTTTTATTATGCCCCCACACACATTCAGATTTTTTCAGATTATGATTTACTCAGATCGATCTGTAAGAATGACACTGACGAGCGATACGGAATATTTAAGACTAGCTGACCCCCGCGGCTTCGCTCCCGTGAAAATTATAGCCTATGTTACATAGGTGAAAGAATTTTTAAAATCGGTCCAGTAGTTTCGGAGCCTATTCGGTACAAACAGACAAACAAAAAAATCTTTCCTCTTTATAATATTGGTATAGATTACGATTTCATAACGCGCGCTTTTCTATACATTTGAACACGGGAACACACACACACTGGAATCAGATTATGAATAGTTTCAGTTGACACTGCGAGCGGTAACGATTAGACGTGATGCAACTTGTGAAGTTGTGATCTGGCGTGATGTCAGACACGGAAAATTTAATATTGTGCGTCGAAAACCGCCGTATATTCCGCCATATATATACCGACACTTCCATTGAGGATTATCACAACATGAAAAAAAAGATATAGTATAGTTGGCAATATACAATTTTAATTCCTCTGTTTGAATCTTATATTATTATTTAAAGCAAAAAAGTAGTGCGATAGAATTAATTCCTCCTTCAGATCCAAGACGTTTGCTTGAGCCGAGAAACACGAGACTACTGATTTATCTGATTTTTGAACTTACACATTCTGAATTCCGACTCTGAATTCAGAGAGGAATTCAGAATGTGTGAGTCCAGCCTTATTGTCTTTTATTATTTGTAAGTACACTTACCAAGAGCCGTGAGTCCCTCAGAGATGGAGCATAGTATGTATAACGTAGCGTCTGGCTGTAAGTTCGCTAAGAACGGCATGTGGTCTTGAGCTAGCCGTTCTAACAGGACGTAGTACGTCTGAGACAGTTTTGGGTAATCCTGGAATGATAAAATTGACATTCATATACGTTGAAAATAATGATGAACGCATATACTGGGTGAGTTTTTTAAGTGGGCGTGGATGGCCAAAATCCGAAACTATGGGGAATAGCGGAAAACACTCAAAGGAGTCACCAGGAGTCACGATGAATACATTTAACCACTTTGGAAGTGTCTCACGCGCAAACTATTCAGTTTAGAAAAAAATGATATTAGAAACCTCAATATCAGTTTTGAAGACCTATTCATAGATACCCCACACATATGGGTTTGATGGAAAACATTTTTTTTAGTTTCAGTTTCGAGGATCCGCCAAATTTTTTTGTTTTTTTTTTCAATTTTTTGTGAAAATCTCATTGCGATTCACAGAATACAAATACTTACCAAGTTTCAACAGCATAGTTCTTATAGTCTCGGAAAAAAGTAGCTGTGACATACGGACAGACAGACAGACAGACATGACGAATCTATAAGGGTGCCGTATTTTGCCATTTGGCTACGGAACCCTAAAAAGCAATATCCCTAGCCAGGAATCGAACTAGTTGATTTTGAAAAAAATAAACATGCTGTATTATTACACCATTCGAGTGTCGCTAATAAGGACCAAATTCTAGGAAGTAATAGCATATGGAAAACTTAAGGTTATACTAGTCGAAAATTCTTCCATACAAACGTAGTCTAGGTTAACGTAGTAATTACTCCACTGTTTGACGAAGTAAGTTCAAAATAAAAAAATATATCAATTTGTCTCATCATTATCTAGCCCTGTATGGAAACAAAAATTAAAAAATATTTATTTGAAAGTTATGAGCGTCGACAGTTCCATATTTCAACAATAATTTTAACGCATCTTTGGGCGGAAATAAATACCATAAGAAGAAGGAAAATTGCAAAACGGCCTCCATACAGGAATAGATTAGTAATTCAACAATGCAAATAATTTTATTTTGAAAATATACATATGGTCGTGTTTTCATGATATCTAGACTACCAAAGGTCTGTTTATAAAATTACGCGCTCGTTTTCGTCCTAAATCATCATCCATTTCGATACAAATTTGCAGAAGTGCTAATTCGTACGCGTACTAGCTTCTTACTGCTCATCACAACATCTATCTCTTTCGCACGTGTTGCCAGATGACATAGCATGCATTTTAACCTCGCGCACAAAATAGTTCGTGCCGTCGACTAGGGGCACCTTAAGAAAAAAAAACATTTATAAAAAGAAAGGTTTTTTTGGGAAATCTACGAAGACTCGTATAATGCAATTGACGACATGAAAAAGTGTTTGCAGAATATTCTAAACGGAATCGAAATTATTGTAATGCTGAATATAGCGAGCGAAAACATAAGAAATGCCAAAATGCGTTCTGAGTCTTAGCTGATAGCAACCACAACGCGAATTAGCGACGGACGAAACGACCACTTATTCGTTATTAGCAACCCCAAAAACCATGAAAATAACACCACTGACGAAATGTCAGAAAAATTTCCGACCCCGAAAGTTCGTTATTAGCGACCCCGAAAACCATGAAAACGATACCCATAGTGAAAACATGGCAAATTTTCGTTGGCACCATCTTGGATTTTGATTGCGACACCATGTTCGTTATTAGCGACCCCGAAAACCATGCAAACGATACCTATAACGAAAAGATGGCAAATTTTCTTCGGCACCATCTTGGATTTTGGTTTTGACCCATATCAGTTATAAGCGACTCCGCAAATAACACCCATGACGAAAAATTTGCAAATTCTCGTCAGCAACCTATAAACTTTCGCGAATTGGTTTTGTGTGTGTTGGTGTTGTGTTGTGTCATCACAGACACAACGCGAAATTTGCATTGTGGCTTAACGGACAGACCAACGAAGAAATGTAGCGTAGACACTTGGAACCGTTGTATTTAATATCTAAATTTAACAATCAACCATATTTGTCGCGAGAGACTGGATCCTGCGACACAGAGTAGCCTAGTACAGGATCCAGTGTCACATCTTAATATTGCAACAGTTTTTACGAAACAATAAATTTTTATTATTTACTAGCTGACCCGGCAAACTTTGTTTTGCCATTAAAACACCAAACATTTATCTACCCTACTTACCCTACCTTACACTACCTACCCTACCCTACCCGACCCTACACTACCCAACGCTACACTACCCTACCCTACACAACCCTAAAAAAAAACGTAAAAGCCATCTTTGAACTTCAACGAATATTTAAAAAAAAGAATTGGCCAAATTGCTCCAGGCATTGCTGAGTTATGCGCTTACCAACACATTTTGCGATTCATTTTTAGGGTTCCGTACCCAAAGGGTAAAAACGGGGACCCTATTACTGAGACTCCGCGGTCCGTCTGTCTGTCTGTCTGTCACCAGGCTGTATCTCATGAACCGTGATAGCTAGACAGTTTAAATTTTCACAGATGATGTATTTCCGTTGCCGCTATAACAACAAATACTAAATACAGAATAAAATAAATATTTAAGTGGGCCTCCTATACAACAAACATGTTTTTTCTGCCGTTTTTTGGGATTATGGTACGGAACCCTTCGTGTGCGAGTCCGACTCGCACTTCACCGGTTTTTTTATATTATAGATTACTTACAAGTAGGTCACTCTGTGGTATACTGAGTAGTAACTTGACGAACATATTCAGCGCGTTATCGAGAGCCTCGTCACCGTATAGCCTGAAACAAAACCACAAACATTAAAATTTGCTGTTGTTCATCTTTGACAGTTGTCACTGGTATCACAGATAATATAATACTCGCATAGCCTCAACCCATACACAGAAACAGCGCCGACGTAATTAGCGTTTTTCGTCTGACTAAACTGACTATTTTACTAAAAGTACATCGAACGGGGTCAGTTCTTTCCTAAGCGATAGATGGTGTTAGCAGTCACTTAAATTGCAAGTAAAGGGGTTTTCTCGGTACGTGAATTATTTTTCTTTAAATACAGTGAAGATTTGTTTTATAGTATCTTTTCCACATTTTAACAGTTTCATTGTAACAGAATGTGTTACCCTACAAACTTTAAAAGTCGAGTGAAGAGTCTCAGGTATTAAAAACTGCGCCATCTGTTATTACTAAACACACACACACACACACACTATAACACAATCACATATCGTCGTTGTTAGTCCAATTCCACGTAACTAACATAGTTAAATACAGCGTATGTACACTCTAGCTGATTTTACAGGAGGACCAAAAAACTAATTTTCTCAATACTTCGGCTGAACTATGAACGAACTTGATAATAGGACCGTTTCGTTCTCCTTAATCTAATGTACTATACTCGAAATCACAAAATTTCAGTTTAAAATCATCACAAATTTATTTATAATAATAGTATATTATGCAACTAGTGAATAAAAGACGGATTTAAAGCGAGGGCCGTAGATGAATCACGAGCAAGTGAAGGATTCTAACGACTGAATCACGACCGTAGGGTCACTCCCTACCTCAAGTGTTAGAATCATGAGCGATGCGAGTGATTCATGGCCTTCGATATAAATCCGTTTTATTCAAGAGTTGCATACTATATTTTTTACCATGACTACGAGAAAAAGAAACATTTAAGCACGAGGAGTATTAATAAATACGAAATAAATGGTTTATTTCCCTCAAAATTTACAAAAAATGTGAAGCTCTGACCCCTGTTTAGGTGCCGGTGACCACCTCCGTTACGTTACATAATTATAATTAATTAAACACCATTGCAATTATTATTGGAACTACAGTCCAAATAAGTTGTCAATAAATATCCTAGACTAAAATCAAAATCATTATATATAAATATAAACAAACTCAAAATTAAAATCGAAGGAGTTTGAAAATGGAGTACGAGTATTCTGTGCACAAGAAGTTTGTATCGAGTATTTTTTGCGCAAGGAGGTGCAAGGAGGTTATATAGCATTGAGATGGACGTCTAATACATTGGTGTGTTCCAAATTCAAACACCAAAACAGTGATTAAAAGTGCTTTTTATTCATGGTTTTCAGTGAATAAAATAAGCTTTTTAGAGGGGGAATGGTATAAAGTGTTAAATACGTGTGTCATACTCACAATAATCCAGTAATTACATACAAAATCAATTTTTGCTCCGGGCGTTACATAGACACTGCACACACTAATACAAATTGGCGCGGATACGTGGCTTTCGTGTCGTTACTTGTTTGTCGAAAGATCCGCGGTATTGTTACTTTTAAATACCTTACTCGTCTTCCTATTGGTCGATTCTAAAAATTGTCATACGGGTCGACGCCAATCACAATCAGTTATCTAAAACCGCGAAATCTCATTTTTGCTTTTTTTGTACATACGCAGTATTTAACAATGTTAGTTACGCGGAATTGGACTAACAACGATATATAAAAAAATAATAATAAAGAATCCTGATCCAGAAAGCAGTACTGCTTGACACGGCTCGTATTGTTAGGAGGTTCCTCTCTCTGGAGCCCTGACCGCCGGTAGCTTGGACCCTGTTCCCGATACCGGTGGTTTTTTATATTTTTAATAGTATATTATGCAACTAGTGAATAAAGGACGGATTTAAAGCGAGGGCCACAGTTGAATCGCGAACAAGTGAAGGATTGTAACAACTGAATCACGACCGTAGGGAGTGATTCATGATGATTGAATCACGAGCATAGCGAGTGATTCAAGTGTTAGAATCCTGAGCGACGCGAGTGATTCATGGCCCTCGATATAAATCCGTTTTATTCAAGAGTTGCATACTATATTTTATACCATGACTACGAGAAAAAGAAAGATCTAAGCACAAGGAATAATAATAATGGTAAGGTTTATTACCTTCAAAATTTACAAAAAAATGAGAATTCTCAGTTTCACATTTTATGTAAATTGAAGCTGACCTAGGTAACACCTAGGTAGCACCTGTGTTTCAGGGGCCAGTGACCACCTTCGTTACTTTATATAATTAATTAAACACCAATGGGCGATTCCGCTATAGACGATTCCCGACATTATTTTTTTAATCACGTTATAAGTTGTTTTTTTTTGCGAATAGTGCAAAGAAGAAAGTCGAAATTTAATATTAAATTATTATTTTTATCGATTTTACTCCATATTAAATACTTTGGAGCGTTTGAAAATATTACTATCCAAAGAGTTGGTACAAACTGAAAATCATACCTAGCAACACTGACGCGAAATAGCTGTTGCTGATAGCTTGAGTTTATGTTTTACCCGTTAAACTTGAAGTGACAATATTCATTTATCTTTCTGTTTCAAAAAATTTAAGTATTTGTTGTTATTTATTAGACATTATTGAGTGTTAGAATACATTGTTAACTTGTTGCACCCGCGATACAAAAGATAAGAAAGTTTACTTTTTTCACAGAAATTAAGAGCTAACATTTTGAAACTTTGTAAAAGTAAGAAGAAATCAAAACTCAACTTAAATTAATAGCTTTTAAGAGTGTAATGATTGTTAGGTTAAAATAAACGTTAACTTAAATTGGTTGCACCCGCGATCTTAATGTCAGATCGCGGGTGCAACTTTTTGTCACTTAACCTTTTTGTGTGATTAATTACATATTTTGTTGTTTTTATATGCCTTGACAAATAATATGCTTAATACTATTGATGATATACATTTAATATGTGTCTTTACATTATATTCTGATGAGATGTGACTGCTTCGCAGAAATATAGGCGGAGATTAAAATAAAATCCTGAACTTTATGCCGAACAACTCCGTCGGGAAAGGGCTCGTGATTCAAAACGGGGAGAAATAATGAAAGTGAAAATGGAGACAGATGTAGTTTTGAAAACCGGATAACCGGGCAAAAAAAATACTTAATATCTTTATGTGGGGGTAGTATGTCAGAGCGATATGGATGAAGATTGATGGTAAACATTTCACAGAAATCGTAAATGACATGGCAGACGTGCAAATCGAATATATTATCGCGAAACTGGAAGCGCCGGAGAAAAAAAACTGATATGTAACGTTCATAGAATTTTCGGCGAATATTGACGTATTTGAAATGAAATAATTAATGTAAGCGACAAAAAAAGTGTACTAATTAGTAATAAATATTGTTTGATCTCTCATTTTGTTCCTATATAAGTTAAATTGGCGTTTATGTTCACTTCAATTACACTGGTTGCACCCGTGATATTTTGATGTTGCACCCGCGATTCGGTCAAAAGTGAATAATTAATTGTTTATTTTTGTTTTCTTTACAGTTTTTATTTTATGTTCATGGTTACTAAAACATCTTACGAAATATAAAGGCATAATATATTAAATGTATCACAATTAACAGAGTCATAAGTTTTTTCTCTATGATCTGGAATGGTTGGGCCAAATCTGTTGCACCCGCAATGGTAATTTGGACCTTCCTCCTGGCTTGAAAAGCATTATTTTAACATCCTTCTAAACGAATATTAAAAGAACATATTAAAATGTAATCTTTCAAAGTTCAATTCAATTTAAAATGTTTTTTATTTAATTACATGAAACTAAAACATGCGTCTAAATGTTGCACCCGCGATAATGGAATGACCCCAATGCTATTAATATTATAATTACAATTCAAATAAGTATTTACTAAACATGCAAGACCAAAATCATTATTGAAATCTTAAATATAAACAAACTCAAAATTAAATCGATAAAGGAGTTTGAAAGTCGAATATTCTTTGCACTAGCAGTTTATATCGAGTATTTGATGCGCAAAGAGGTTCAGATGGAGTTTGAATATGCATTGGTGTGTTCCAAATTCAAACACCAAAACAGTGAGTGAAAGTGCTTTTTATTCACTGTTTTCAGTGAATAAAATAAGCTTTTTAGAGGGGGAATGGTATAAATGTTTTGTTTTTTGTATGTTTTATAAAAATATTTAAAAATGTAGACAATAAGAAAAAATATGAATAAAGGAGATAATAATAATATCACTATATCAAACATTATAACTTATAATATTAGTGTGCTCGCGCTTGCCCACTATCTCACCTGATGGTAAGCGATGATGTGGTCGACCTAAAAACCTATTCACTCTTGACTTAAAGACCCCAAGGCTGTAGCTATCAAGAAATACAGACTCCGGTAGGGAATCCCACTCCTTAGCTCAATGATAATAATTATCTGTTTAATATTTACCTGAAGACTCCGAAGTTGGCGTAGTTGCCGCATAACGCGCACTTCAGTATAGAGAAGCACAGTGAGATGCCCTTCAGTTTCATCGCGTACATCTGTTTCTTGTTCACGTCTATCGTTAGTATTCTGCTGCCTGTAATGTAGAAAACGTATTTATTAGTAATGGCACACATAATATAATACTAGCATACAGATGCCTCATCCCTTACAATGAAATCAGACGAAAAACGCTAGTTACGTCGACCAGCGTTTTCGTAAGTTCCATATTTAGAATAGAATAGAATATACTTTATTGTACACCAAAAAATGAAATAACACCATATTATACAGCAACTTAATACTATGGGTACAAAGGTGGTCTTATCGCTGACAGCGATATCTACCAGACAACCTTTGGATGGACTAAAGAACTTAAGATAAAAACTGTTATATTAAAAAAAAAATTAATACATAAAAATTATATAGCTATATAAAATACTATACACAAACTTACAAATATATATACATACATAATTACATTTAAAAAATAATAATTAAAGAATGATTGAACAATGATTGGAAAAAAAAATGGAAGAAACAGAAAAGCATTAAAGACAAAGGAAATGGTTCTTGACAAGATTTTAAAAGATGCTAGTGACTGGGATTGTCTTACTGACATCGGCATATCAACACATCATCATCATCATCATATTTCAACACTAATTTTAACGCATCTTTGGGCTGAAATAAATACCATAAGAAGAAGGAAAATTGGCTGAACAGCCGCCATACAAGAATAGATTAGTAACTCAACAATGCAAATAACTTTATTTTTAAAATATACATTTGGTCGTTTTTCCATTTTATAAAATTTCGCGCGCTTGTTTTCGTCCTAAATCCATTTCGCTACAAACTTGCAAAAGTGCTAATTCGTACACGAACTAGCTTCTTACTGCTCATCACAGCATCTATCTCTTTCGCACGTGTTGTCGGATGAGATAGCATGCATTTGAACCCCGGCCACAAAATTGTTACTGCCGTCGACTAGGGGAACCATAGCTATGATAGTTACGATATATTCTCTCGCAGACTTTTTTGTTGGTAATTCATCATCTGCCTAGCCTTTTCCCAACTATGTTGGGGTCGGCTTCCAGTCTTACCGAATTCAGCTGAGAACCAGTGTTTTACATGGAGCGACTGCTTATCTGACCTCCACAACCCAGTAACACAATGTTTTGTTGGTAATTATGAGTTCTTTAATCATGTAGTACATCATTTTTATGTATCATCAATAGTTTTCTCAGTGCACGCCGAAAATTGATTTTAATAGGCAACATTTTGCTACTTTGAGTTATATTATTGCAATTTTCATAAGGATCTCTAATTTTTTTGAAAATAAATTATAGCCTTGTTACTCGGGAATAATGTAGCTTTCTACTGGTGAAAGAATTTTCAAAATCGGTTCCGTAGATCCAGAGATTACCCCCTACAACCTCACAAACTTTACCTGTTTATAATATTAGTATTGATGATAATACACTCTGGAATGGCAACCGCGAACCGGAAGAAGTTGCGTTGGAAGGCCTCCCACTAGGTGGACCGATGACCTGGTGAGGGTTGCGGGCATTCGCTGGATACGAGACGCACAGGACCGGTCAATGTGGCGACACTTGGGGGAGGCCTATGTCCAGCAGTGGACATCTTCCTACTAAATGATGAAGTATAATTATGTTGCACTCACCATAAGCACATATAATGTTGGAGAGCTCTCTGAACAGCAGAATGCCGTTGGGTGAGGACACGTCGAAGTGCAGCCGTTGGTTCCTGTTCTGGGCTAACTCCGCCGTTAGCTTGAGAACGGGTGTGGTCAGCGCTGGCTCGGAGAACCACACTTCGATGCCTCGGAGTAGGACTTTCATGTAGACTGGGTAGCTGTGGGCAATGGAAATATATTATTGCAATAGTTAGTGTCAGGTAGGTTAGGATTGCGGGGATTGTTCGATGCGGCGACACTTGGGGTAGGCCTATATTTAGCAGTGAATGTTGATGGCTGAAATTAATTTAGTGTCCGACCGAAACTGGTTTTTTACTGGAATTTCGGCAACAGTCTCAGTTTCGGCCGAAACCGGAACCGAAAATTCCTTACAAGGATCATGTTTTGAGGGAAAAATAAAGCAAAAGGTTATTATAATCAGTCAGTCTTTTTTATTTTTAAATCACACTCACAGGAGCTCGTGGCTAAATAATTACAGCCGCACGGTTATCTTCAAAGTTAAGCAACGCTTGACAAGGTCGGTCCATGGATGGGTGACCTTTTCAAGTCGTTACGAGTAGTCAGAAGCTTGAGTTCTGACACCAGTCTTGCCAAGGGGTACCGCGTTACCCAGTTACTGGGTTTTAGAGGTCAGATAAGCGGTTGCTCCTTGTAAAACACTGGTACTCAGCTGAATCCGGTAATACTGGAAGCCGACACCAATATAGTTGGGAAAAGGCTAGGCAGATTAAATTACATAGCTATGCAGTCTTCGACATTTTTTTGATGTTTACTACCTACTCGTATGCTATTATCAGGTAATAAAACTTACCGAATTCAAAATAAATCACACGAAAACTCACAACAAACAAACACAAGTCAGTCACGCCATGATTAGGCACGTGGACGCCTAATCACTTCGTCACTTACTCGCTTGGATGGAATTTGCCGCCGAAACCGAAACTAAATCGAAACTCGTTTTTTTGTTGAAACCGAACTCTCGGTCGGACACTAGAAATTATGCTTGTCAGGTCTTGGGTTCGATTACCGGGTGTTATTTTTGTTAGCCTGTATGGTCCTACTCCTGGGCTAAGGCCTCCCCCACATCCATTCCTTCCATTTCTCCCGGTATTGTGCCTCATCTCGCCAATTCTCGAGGAAGTCATCCAAGGCGTCTCACCAAAATCGGGCTGTGACTCCATTGATAGTTTTTCGATATTCCTCATAGTTTCGGCTTTGCCGTACATGCCCACTTGAAAAGCTCAACCTGTATAATAGCAGAGATAATATAATACTAACATACAAATACCTCAACCCATACACATAAACCGTACCGACGTAACTAGCATTTTTCGTCTGACTAAACTGACTATTTTTAACCCCCGCCGGAAAAAGAGGGGTGTTATAAGTTTGACGTGTGTTGCTGTGTTTTTGTGTATCTGTGTGTCTGTCTGTGGCATCATAGCGCCTAAACGGATGAACCAATTTTAATTTAGTTTTTTTTTGTTTGAAAGGGGATTTTGTCAAGATGTTCTTAGCTATGTTTGAATAAAATCAGTTCAGCCGTTCAAAAGTTATGGGCGTTTTACTGTTTGAATCGGGGTGTTTGAGCAAGATAAATGGGCCGGGGTTTTTTTAAATTTTGAAATTTTACTTGTACTAAAAGTACATCGAACGCGGTCGGTTCTATCCCAAGCGATATATGGTGTTAGCAGTGACTTGCAAGTAAAAGGGCTTACTCGGTTCCTGAATTTTTCTTTAAATCCAGTGACGATTTTTTTTGTAGTTTTTTTTTTGCACGTTTTTACAGTTTCATTGTACGAAAATGTGTTATAATACAATTTAAAAAAAATCGAGTGGAATGCCTTTGAATCTATTGGAATGAATTTTAAATGATCCGTTTAAATCATCTTCAAACTGTGAATTAAGAGCCCAATATTCCATAATTTTGTACTTAGGAGAGTTGATTAAACCAGAACATAGAATGTTTATGTTCAATTCCAGATAATGTTAATTTTACACCCAATTTAACAACAAATCGATACATATCGCGCCATCTAGTGAAATTTATTTGAACCCAATTTTCTTTCTTAGCGTCGGGGCCCCGTGATAGTAGTATTATAGTATAGACAGTGGTGTCTCATCTCCTAAAAAGAAACCGTGCCGACGTACTAAACTGATTAGTTTTTGTACATCCATCGCGTTCTGTTACATTCCGTTCCGTTCCACGGATATAGATGGTGAACTATCTATCGCCGTGGAATGGAACCGAATACGATCGATTTACAAAAAAATAATCGGTATAATCAGATGTAAAACGCTAGTTACGTCGGCACGGTTTCTTTGAATGGGATGAAGCATCTGTATGCTAGTATTATATTATCTGTGGAATGAATAATTCATAAAGATATTAGGGGAAGTACTATTTACACGCGGATGAAGCCTCGGTCGGCAGATAGTATATTTACAATACTCACATCCAATCAAACAACATCATGTAGGTAGTTTTAGTGTTGAAGGCGAAGGCAAGACCGCGCAGGTCTCGAGCGAGGCCAATGAGAGTCTTCTTCGCGTCTTCTGAACTGAACATCGGAGATTCTGGACCGCTTAGCAGGCCTATGATGCTTTCGAAGGCAGCTGTGAAGGAAATTATGTTTATTAGTTGGAAACTTCACTGTACGGAAATTCCGCCGCTTATCGTCCGCAGCGGAACGCCAGTACATACCGTCGTACGCCTAATGCTTGATCTAATACATCAAAACAATTCTATCAACTAGCTGAGGTATGTGGAACGGGACGACTGCGCTCTGATTGGTCCGTTCCCAAGGTCATACGCATCATTAAGGGTGGGACAGGTTTAAATAAAACCAGGAAGGTATCGATATTTTTATAAATAGTATTTGTACTTATTTTTTTAAATTAATATCACCTTTTTAGGGTTCCGTACCCAAAGGGTAAAAACGGGACCCTATTACTAAGACTCCGCGGTCTGTCTGTCTGTCATCAGGCTGAATCTCATGAACCGAGATAGCTAGAAAGTTGAAATTTTCACAGATGATGTATTTCTTTTGCCGCTATAACAAAAAATACTAAAAACAGAATAAAATAAAAGGGGGCTATCATACAACAAACGTTATTTTTTTGCCGTTTTTTGTGATAATGGTACGGAACCCTTCGTGCGCGAGGCTGACTCGCACACGAAGCACCCGCACCCGGTTTTTATTATTAATTATACGGCGTTTTAACATTTTAGTAATAACATAAAATGTGAAAACTAAAAAAAAAAAACCGGCAAAGTACGAGTCGGACTCGCGCACGAAGGGTTCCGTACCATTTTCGTAAAAAACGGCAAAAAAATGACGTTTGTTGTATGGAAGCCCCCCTTAAATATTTATTTTATTTTGTTTTTAGTATTTGTTGTTGTAGCGGCAACAGATATACATCACCTGTGAAAATTTCAACTGTCTAGCTATCACGGTTCATGAGATACAGCCTGGTGACAGACAGACAGACAGACGGACCGCGGAGTCTCAGTAATAGGGTCCCGTTTTTACCCTTTGGGTACGGAACCCTAATAACTAAATTTTAAAGGTAACATACTTTTCCGGTTGTTGGTTCTTGAATATAGTAATATTAAATATTAGTAAAAAACTTAATCAAAACCTCGTTTCAGAATTAATAAACTATTCAATTGCATGTTTATTTGTAGGGTTTCTAGTTCTATCGATAACATATTTGGTCATAGGATATGGTGCATCACTAGTTTTGTTTACGAAATTATAGAGAAGAAGAGATAGTGTCGTTTTCCATATAAAATAAGGTAATGTAACTGTTCTCATGAAACGGTAAGTTTTTGAGATGTCTCATGTTATATTTGACTATCTGCCACTGGCAACACTGGACCGGCCATATTAGGCGTAGAACCGGTGACCGTTGGGGTAGACGTGTTCATAAGTGGATACCACGAATGGGTACACATATGTTGTTACGCCGTTAGACAAGCTGGAATGACGATCTTCGAAGGTAGGCTGGCAGCAGCTGGATGAGAGCTACTAAAAACCGAGACAAATGGCGTGCGATTGGAAAGGCCTTTGTCCAGCAGTAGGCAGCTTTAGGCTGATGATGATTGTTTTTTTAGGGTTCCGTACCTCTAAAGGAAAAAACGACACTCTTATAGGATCACTTTGCTGTCCGTTCGTCTGTCTGTTAAGACTCTTTTTCTCAGGAACGCGTGGAGGTATCAAGCTGAAATTTATATCAAATACTCAGGTCTACTGTCCCTTAAAGATACAGCCGTTTATGCCGCTTTCCGCAAATTTTCGACACTCGCAAGGGAATCAAAACCCACGGGGTGCTTCCCGTGAACTCAGAATCTTCAAATTTGGTAGGAAGTAACGGGTTATAGCACAGATAAAGGTATATAATACATATAATTTTAAACTTACTACCCCTTTCCTCATGAACGCTTAGAGGTATTAAATTGAAATTCATATCAAATACTCCGGTCTATAATATTTTATCGGAGCGCGAGTCCGACTCGCACTTGGCAGGTTTTTTTTTTAAATAGCCTCGCGTTTGATCACTATCTCGCCTGGTGGAAAGCAATGATGTGGACAAAATTGAAGCACGCTTGCCTAAAAGTAACCTATTCACTAGACTTGAAGATCCCTAGGTTGAAGCTGAAGAATTCCATCATGGTAAGTATCGTACCAGTGAGCGGCATCATGAAGGCCAGGAACCTGTCCTCGTCCTCGCCCAGGTCCACCATGAGCAGCCTGCCCAGCGCCGTGTACAGCATGCTGCGACACCGCATCTCTGCCGCGCCCACGCCTGCTATGCCCAGGAACGGGAAGTGTTCTGCCTGTAACAGACAAGAATACATGAACATTAATATAAAAAAGAATAGATAATATTTATTCGACTCAGACACAACACAAAGTAACAGAGAAAATTAGTAAA
Source organism: Orthosia gothica (assembly GCA_949775005.1). Classification (NCBI taxonomy): domain Eukaryota; kingdom Metazoa; phylum Arthropoda; class Insecta; order Lepidoptera; family Noctuidae; genus Orthosia; species Orthosia gothica. The sequence continues at coordinate 11,725,040 of OX459061.1, read as the reverse complement.
AAAAAAACCGGCCAAGTGCGAGTCGGACTCGCGCACGAATGGTTCCATTATCGCAAAAAACGACAAAAACATCACGTTCGTTGTATGGGAGCTCCACTTAAATATTTATTTTATTCTATTTTTGGTATTTGTTGTTATAGCGGCAACAGAAATATAGTTCTCGCCAAACTTGTGTTTTTTTATTTATAACTTTTTAGTTAGTTTTTTTTCGAATAGATACATTTAAACATATAATTGTTAATTTATTTATTATTATTATTATCATTTAAATATATTTTTGAAATCACCTCTTAAAACCCTTTATTTTGATACCCCACACGATAGGTTTGGAAGAAAAAAAAATTTGGGCCCCCACAATATGGCACCCAAAATCCGCCATTTTTCTATTATCCAATTTTAATGTAGCCTATGTATGACACTCGCGGGGTTAAGACGCCTCGATTGACGTATGAATCATCAAAATCGGTTAACGCGTTTGGTTTCTGTAACGCTATATAGGAACAAACATACATACATACATACATAGACTGATAAACACATTACCCTCCTTCGGCAGTCGGGTAAAAACAGTACCGTTTCGTGCCTCGCGCATCCTTTAAACCAACTTCAGGGCGGCCAAGAAGTTTAGCGAGGAGTATACATCTTCTGTGTAAAATTTCAACTGTCTAGCTACCACGGTTCATGAGATACAGCCTGGTGACAAACAGACCGACCATCCGGGTCCCGTTTTTACCCTTAGAACCCTAAAATCTATAATCAAACATTGTGCAAAGCAAGCGCATACTGAAAGTTTCCTTGCGTGTTCAATTCAGAAACGAGGATATCCGTAAGATAACCAAAGTTACCGACATAGCCCAAAGAAATGCCAAACTAAAGTGGCAGAGGGCAGGGCACATTGCTCGCCGAACGGGTGGCCGATGGGGCAGAAAAGTTCTGGGGTGGCGACCGCGAACCGCGAGTCCCAACGTTGAAAGGCCTCCTTCTTGGTGGGGCAATGACCTGGTTAAGGTTATGGGAATCCGGTGGATGCGAGACGCACAGGAGGTGCGTCTCGCATCCACCGGAGGTCAGGGTAGCGACGCTTAGGGGAGTCCTATGTCTAGCTGTGGGGTCTTTCGGCTGAAATGATGATGATTGAGAGCAGTGGTGGTACAGTGGTATCGGCCGCGACTTACAAGTAGTAGGTCGTGGGTTCGAGCTCAGGCAGGCCTTTACTTTGTGTAAATTATTTCTTCACCACTGCTCTCAAAACAGTGAAGGAAAACATAGTGAGGAAACCGGCATGTTCTAGGACCAGAAATTCGAAGACATAAGACATGTGACATCCACCAACCCGCACTGGGCTCGCGTGGTGGATTACAGCCCATTCCCTGGAGGAGGCCTGTGTCCCAGCAGTGGGAACATTAATAGGCTGATGATGTGATGATGTTGATGAAGTCCAGACTCCAGACTTATTGATGGCATTAGAGCCTCGCTACCCTATTGTACAACTTAACTAAAACATTTTTGAATTGCTATATCTCAGAAATTGTGATTTTTAGTAAAAAAAAAATTGTAGGAATAATTTTCATAGATAATTGCACAATATTGTCTGACCAATTTTTATGATACGAGTAAAACTTACTGTTTGGTCTAAAAATTAAAAAAAAAAAACATTTTTACAAACTTTCAGCACAAATATTTTTTTGGAGATTTAGGATTGATGGGGACTTTTGACAATTCTTTTATTCTGTTCTCAACATTATCAAGCTTATGTATGTGTGTGTTCGGGTCAAATATTGCAACTGAATATTAAAACAGTAATCCTTCACCGATTTAGGTGATTTTTGGCATACACCTTTAGTTTCGATGACAATGCATGGTTAGCTAAGTGACGTCATTCTAAATCCAATATGGCGTACGGCCCAAGATGGCGGACTAGTTACTTTTTGTGCACTTCCATGATACGGGTATCAAATGAAAGGGTTCACTGAGAAGAATACGAAAAAAAAAGCTTGTTATGAAATAAGATTGTTTAATGGACAATATATTGTGTAAACTTGATGGGATTTTTTGACTCTGTGTCAATATGCTCGCGCTTGACCACTATCTCACCTGATAGTAAGCGATCATGTGGGCGACGGTGAAGCACGCTTGCCTAGAAGTAACCTATTCAATACTCAATACTTTATTGCATTCCATATGTATTAAATATATGGTATAGACATGGTAAAAGATCAGTATGGACCCCGTCGGGCACAGCAACAATTAGGAGAGAGGAAGAGGGCTAACCCCCGGTTGCCCAGCTTAAAATTATCGTAGAATTAATGTGACAAATTGTCAAGCACGCGTTATCTGCTGTGATTGGTTGAATGAATTTTCAACAGCCAATTACAGCAAATAACGCGTGCTTGACAATTTGTCGCATTTATTCTCCGATAATTTTGAGCTGGGAAACTGAGGGTAAGTAGCATTTCAAGGCATTACATAGTATCAAAAAACTAATAAAAAATATCATAAATGTTAAATTGGATGTATAATTATGTCTGTGTGTATAGGTATGATATATTGATTGAATATGAATATTCAATTTTAACATAAAGACCACCAGGTTGTAGCTATCAGGAAACACAGAGCAGGGAATTTCACTCCTTAGCTGTACGCAATATGAAAGTATTCCCAAAACGTTTAGGGCGTATACGATATCCATCTGCGATGCGTCATCGGTACAGTACTGATTTTTGCCCTCAATTTTCAAGTATTTTTTTGGGTTTGGTCTGAGTGATTATATTGTTTATTTTTTCTCTGCAAAACTTTACTTCTTCTCATTCGCCCTACAAACTCGCCGTGCGCCTTGAAGTCGGATGATGGAACGGGCTGGGCGGACTTGTATCATATACCATCGTACATTCCTAGAAATGTAACCGATAAAAAAAACTTAATTAAAAAAATCAAAAAACCCGACTGCTTCAAAAGCGAACTAAAAAGTCGTAAACAAGGAAAAAATCATGCTGTGCAGTCGGAGGATACATATTCGCCGGCTGGCTGACCAAAATCTGGTGTATCCTCCGCCTGCACAGCATGATTTTTTCCTTGTTTACGACTTTTTAGTTCGCTTTTGAAGCAGTCGGGTTTTTTGATTTTTTTAATTAAGTTTTTTAATTTATAACTTTTTAGTTAGGTTTTTTTCGAATTAGATACATTTAAACATATAAGTGTTATATATTTTTGAAATCACCTCTTAAAACCCTTTATTTTGATACCCCACACGATGGGTTTGGAAGAAAAAAAAAATTTGGGCCCCCACAATATGGCACCCAAAATCCGCCATTTCTCTATTATCCAATTTTAATGTAGCCTATGACACTCGCAGAGTTAAGACGCATCGATTGACGTACGAATCATCAAAATCGGCCAACGCGTTTGGTCTCTGGAACGCCACATAGGAACAAACATACATACATACATAGACACATTACCCTCCTTCGGCAGTCGGGTAAAAAACCGAGAGGCTGTCAATTAAGCGTCGGGATCTGGAGCTCTGACTCGAGTAGTGCCTCATAAACTCTACGAAATGTATATTCTACTTACCGTGTGGTGCGTCAACATGAACTGTACTTCGTCTAACTTGACCAGTTTGCGCACACACGAGTACCCTCCGCTCAGGTCGCTCAGCAAGCCGAGCGTCTTGGCTATGATCTGCTCAGAACTGCCCCAGTATTTCAGGTTTGTTATGCTGCGAACAAAAATAATAGACGAGTTATTATTTGTAAGGTGAGGCAATACTGTACACTCAAAATCGGTTGAACGGTCTTTAAAAAGGGATTGTTTAAATTTCTAATGCTATTTTATCTACACGCACAACGTAATGTTCCAAATATGAATTCAAAAAATATTGCATAAACAAGGTACTTTATATTCGTGGATAGGTAAAATTTAAAAAAAATCCATTACAGTGCAACATTTTCCTTCGATTTTCAAACAACTGCATCATAAAATAACTTTTTAATTTTTATAGCACACTTTTACTTTTTAATTTATTGGCGCTGGGCTCATTGACATTGAAAGTCATGGTGCTATGAGAATCTAAATTGCCCGCCATACTGCATATTTTTTCATTTTCCACTTTTATTTTATATCAAAAGTGAAGATAAAATAGTGTGAGCAACGGCATATAATTAGGTACTAAAACACTCGCGTGTTAATATTATCACATTTGGCTTCGCCTCATGTGATAAAACCACGCTCGTGTTTTAATAACCCGTATTATATGACCATTGCATAAACCACTATTAAATGGAGTATTGATGTTAAAAGTGTCTACAGAGTGTTACAGAAATGTAAGGTTGGGTATTAGAGGAGAATCAAGCGCTCTGACTGCTAGTTGATGTCTAACACATTTATTAGTAATAATTGATATTTAAATACACGAGTAACATACATAGGTATATGCAAACTTATAACATAGCTTATACACTACAGAAACAATACAATACCTGAAAAGCAGTCTTTGTTTTAAGGTTCCCCTAGTCGACGGCACGAACTATTTTGTGCGAGAGATTAAAATGCATGCTATCTCATCCGAAAACACGTGCGAAAGAGATTGATGCTGTGTTGAGCAGTACGAAGCTAGTTCGCATACGAATTAGCACTATTGCAAGTTTGTAGCGAAATGGATGATGTTTAGGACGAAAACGAGCGCGCGAAATTTTATAAACAGACCTTTGGGAGTCTAGATATCATGAAAAAACGACTGAATGTATATTTTCAAAATAAAATTATTTGCATTGTTGAATTACTAATATATTCCTGTATGTGGCCCGTTTTGCAATTTTCCTTCTTCTTATGGTATTTATTTCCGCCCAAAGATGCGTTAAAATTTGTGTTGAAACATGGAACTTTCGACGCTCATAACTTTCAAACATATATTTTTTTTTTACTTTTTTGTTTCCATACAGGGCTAGATAATGATGAGACAAATATGATATCATATTATATTTTGAACGTACACCGTCAAACAGTGGAGTAATCTCTAGACTACGTTTGCATGGAAGAATTTTTGACTAGTGTAACCTTAATCATTATGAACAATTATTGGGTCTCCCTTGTTTGACCGAAACGAATTTGACAAATTTTCACTTACCAAAAAAATTTTCGCATAATTTCATTTCCCAAATTATTACTTAGCAAAAAATCTATTCACGAAAATTTTTAACGCAAACATAATGTTTGGGAAATGAACGTTTAAACTATAACTTGTTAACCAACTAGTACTTTTAACATTTTTTATTTATTCAAATATTTCACTTGGAATAACAGTTTTTACGCAAAATCAAATAAGCCAAATATTTATAGTTTTTTATTTCTCTTTTTTTATATATATTTTTTTTAAATTTAATGCAGGTCACAGTTTTAACCTAACCTAACCATTTTTTTTTAAATAACTAATTATCCTAATCTTAATAGTTCAGTTCCGGGTAACCTACTAAAAACAATCTCTTTTTTCTATTAATGCAAGTCGTTTCTGGCACTCGCCGGCCGCTGCCGCGGCACCGCTCGCTTCGCTCGCTCGGCTCGTGCGTAGGAGGTCACAGTTTTAACCTAACCTAACCTAACCATTTTTTTTATAATTAACCTACTCTAACTACTTCCATAAATAAATTAATATCAAGTAACCATAAATTTGACTTGTTTCAGACAAATTGAAAGAATTAATCAAAAAATAAAATTGTATTTTTTATTATATAATTCAAAAAATCTTATGTTTGCCTTAATACTTTTTGTCTTAACAAATCATTTCACCAAACGTTTATTGTCTGAAGATTGTTTGCTGTAATAAATCATTTGATTAAACACCAAATGCCATAATGACATTATACTTGGTAAAATTTTGCCATGTAAAAATTTGACCAAATAAAAATATGCGTACTAAAATCATTCGAAATATTGCAATGGTATAAAAAAAGATTGCTGAAATTTGTTTGGGTAATGAAATTTTGTCAAAATCTTTTCGGCAAAACGGCAGGATCCCACAATTATTACTTACTATGGCACCAAAACTGAAATGGCGAAATACATTTACGTTTGTATATCTCAATAAACTTGTACTGAACAGCCAATTTTTTTTCTGTTACATCTCGTGGCAGTTGCCCAGCAATGGGCAACAGAGGGCATACTTACATCTTCCTCATAAGCACACTAAGCAGTTGACTCTCATCCGCCAAGCCCAGGACATCGCTAAGTCTTCGATACACCTTGCTATTCTTCTGAACCTGTTCGCCCACGTATATCTTACGGAACTGCTCGAAGAATGACATCATTGCCAGCTCCAGTTTCTCGCAGCCACCCTAGAGGAAAGATAATAGTTCAAATAAATATCCATATAATAATATAAGGCTTAGCATGCATTGCGATTTTTGTCTCCTACCTGTTCATAGAGTTCAAAATATTCGCGCGAATTAATTTAATCCGCGCCGCGGTGCGGTGGATTCTGTGGTAAAACGCGGTATTCTTACGGTATTATTTGCGCGCGTGTTTTTTTTCCGCAATGTGTGCTTCATACAATTCCATAGGTCGTAGAATGGGCGGCAAAATAATGTGCACTAGTCAGGTTTATTGGAGGAACTCGTGGCTAAATAATAACAGCCGCACGGGTCGATCTTTAAGGTTAAGCAACGCTTGACGAGGTCGGTCCGTGGATGGGTGACCATTTCAGCATACCGAGTTTCCTCCGTGCCTCGGAAAAGCACGTTAAGCCGTTGGTCCCGGCTGTCATTTGAAGATCTTTGACAGTCGTTACGAATAGTCAGACGCTTGAGATCTGACACCAGTCTAGCCAAGGGGTACCGTGTTACCAAGTTACTGGGTTGTGGAGGTTAGATAGGCAGTCGCTCCATGTAAAACACTGGTACTCAGCTAAATCCGGTTAGACTGGAAGCCGACCCCAACATAGTTGGGAAAAGGCTAGGCAGATGATGAGTGAGGTTTATTGAGGTAAATCTCACCTGTGCTAGTCTAGAATCAGTGAGGTCCATCAGCTGCAGCACACGACACACCAGCTCTCCGTCCATGGCGTCGTTCTCATCGCACGTGTTGACTGACGCGCGGCCGCCTATCGCAGCGCCGATTATGTACACCAGCCAGGTTAGCTGACCTGTAAAATAAAAGTAGAGTCAGAAAAAATTTTGAAGTACACCAAATGGTTTAATAAGTAGTGAAAATAAGCCAACTTTGATGCGCAAGAGACGACGAAAGACGAAAATTCTTTATTTCAACTAGACCATTAAGCGGCTCTTTTGAACGTCAAAAATATTAATTTAAATTTAATAATAATTGACCAAATAAGAACGGACAAGAAACTCCATACTTACTGCCGCACTCAGTTTCGTTAACGGTTACTTAAGAGCGGACTCTAGTCGGTAATATAGTATAGTAATATAGTCTATTGCCGTCGCGTCACCTCCAACCTCACCCCGTAAAGTGCGAAAGGGACAACTGCAGCTCAGGCTGATTTTACCTACAAAAACTTTGACTAAAAGACGTTTCGTATTCTGCTGTTTTCTTCATGAAAACTGGTCTGATCTAAAAAAATCTTATATCAAAATTTAGAGGAAAAGTATATCTATGCTCCTATCATTTCCTTTTTTGTTAAAAACTTATGAATTTTGTCTGAAAGTCTTCTGAACATGGCGGTAAAAACGGGCATTTTTTTCGGATTTTTGGATTGTCATATTTCTTTTTGTGATTATGTTTTGGAAAAAAGGAAATGATAGGGGCACGTATTAATTAGACCCAGATTTTATGGGGAAAAATCATTGCTCTAGAGACATTATCCACGAAGAAAACAGCAGAATGTTTTTGTATGGAGAAAGTTTCACTAGAGTCCCCTCTTAAGGCGATCCTTAGTATTGATTTTTAGTACAAAATCTAGACTAAGGAGCGGTTTAACTAACCGTTAAATATTTCTGAGTGCAGCAAATACTCTTTTTAAAAAAAGTGTTTTACAACATTTACATACATACATACATTCATATACGTGAGGACGATGTACCCAGCACTATTATACTACGTATAGGTATAAAGTATTACAAGCACTAACAGGTAAATTCCTTCATTTGATAAATAGGAACATGGTTCTCACATACTTACAAACATTGCATAACGTAATATCTTTCTGTGCTTAATGTGCCTTGTTGCGTTTATGTTACGTCATAACAGTCCAATGAGGTGGAGCTCTTAGGATCTGCTTACTCCCTTGGGGATAAAATGCGTAAGTTTAAGCAGTAAATACCTTCGTATTTCGTGACGAAAAACTCAAACTATAGTCTCAACCATTCAGATTTTGTCTGACCAGTATGTAGCTACTCGGACAGCTCTGTCATCCACCATACTGTAATCCTGACAGGTGCAGTTAGTTGGGCATGAAGGGCAGTCAAGGAGGTGGGCCTGGCACTGTGTTTTAGATGGGTCTATGATACTTCATTTGGCCAGGGCCTGCAGTCTCGACATAGCTAACGATCGTTACGCTAGCTAACATTCGTTAACTCTTACCACAAAATAGTAAGTATACAGAAGGGCCACTCCCGCCGTTTGGAAAATTGACAGCTAAACTTGACAGATTCACTAGGGTTGTAGTGTTCGTGATATTAAATGGATATTTGATGCCCTGTCTACCCTCTAAGGCATGTAAGCATGATATGATGTATGTTTAGACGAATCTATGTATTTATGTTTGTAACTTGGGCAAACTACCCTTTTTTTTTTAATTAGGAATTTTACCCTTTTTTTTTTAGTTTAGCTGTCAATTTTCCAAACGGCGGGAGTGGCCCTTCTGTATACTTACTATTTTGTGGTAAGAGTTAACGAATGTTAGCTAGCGTAACGATCGTTAGCTATGTCGAGACTGCAGGCCCTGGTTGTTTCTACAATGGCCAACCTAGGTCTACAACCCGTTTAGGGATGGCCACTGCAGTTCGTGTCTAGGGGTCAGAAGCTCTGCCAGAGTGATGCAATATCAAAATAGTTACCAGTGACAGCTGTTCCAGCAGCTGCTGATCCAGGCCTACATCTTCCAGAGTGTCTTCGGTTCATTTGAACTTACGACCCTCAGCATGATAGGCGAGGTCAAAGCCACTGGGCCGCCACGATCAGTCAATGGAAATGAGCGCTGGGTGTCTTGACGTCCAGCAAATGCTAAGTTGGTTATCCTTTCGGTATGGGCACGCCAGGTGCAATTATTGTACCTTGCTTGTACTTTTTTACTATTGTTCTTTGTTATTTTATGATTTTTGCAGTTGTGTGTGTTATGCTGTTGTGATTGTTGTTATTTTGATTGTTGTTTCTGTAATTGTTGCTGTTATATTGTATAGTGTCAGTTTCTGTGTAGAATAAATGTTTTCTATTATATTCTAATGGTGCCATTTTTAAATTGGAATATACGTTGTAACATGGGTATTGTTGCAGGTGATTTATGCTGTTGTGATTGTTGTTATTTTGATTTCTGTTTTTGTAATTGTTGCTGTTATATTGTATAATGTCTGTTACTGTGTCGAATAAATATTTTCTATTATATTCTAATGTTGCCATTATTAAATTGGAATATACCTTGTAACATGGGTATTGTTGCAGGTGATTTATGCTGTTGTGATTGTTGCTGTTATATTCTATAGTGTCTGTTTTTGTGTCGAATAAATGTTTTCTATTCTATTCTAATGATGCCATTTTTAAATTGGAATATACCTTGTAACATGGGTATTGTTGCAGGTGATCTATGCTGTTGTGATTGTTGTTAATTTGATTGTTGTTAATGTGATTGTTGTTGCTGTGATTGTTGCTGTTGAATTCTATAGTGACTGTGTTTGTGTCGAATAAATGTTTTCTATTCTATTCCAATGATGCCATTTTTAAATTGGAATATACGGAATAAATAAATTGTAACATACCTTGTAACATGGGTATCTGCTGCGGCTGCGGCACGCTGTAGGCGGCGGCTGCGCGGTCGAAGTGCGCCACTAACAGCTGGCACGTCTTGCCATACTCGCAGCGACCGACCACTGAGAGCTGTTCCAGCTGCTGCTGAACTGTACCGACATCATCCAGAGGGTCTTCGAGCCCGTCCCTGCGGAATATAATGGTGATATTAGCTCAAAATTAATAGGTACAGGATATAATATTTACAGCGGATCTTTGTGTCTCTGAAGTTGTCGCTGTCAACTATTGCGCAAAGTGTTTAAATAAATAAATAAATAAATATTCACATAAAAATAGCTAGTGCGCAGCCTCTTGCAGCCAATTCAGAGCCACAAAGATCCGTTGTGAGTATTATACAGAAGATTCGATCGATACAATGAGCGAGAACACATACAGTTGGAGGTATGCACATCTAGTGATACGTAACACAGGGTGTCCTTAGTACGGACTCCACAAAGAAACTACTAACATGTGTTTTTACATCATGTTAAGTAGATTGTAAGTGTACCGTTGTGTTGAGAATATAATAAATCTGTATTCATTTACTAGCTGGCCCGGGCAAACTTTGTTTTGCCATAAAAACACCAAACATTTATCTACCCTACCTACCGTACCTTACACTACCTACACTACCCTACCCGACCCTACACTACCCTACCCTACACTACACTACCCTACCCTACCCGACCCTACACTACCCTACCCGACCCTACACTACCCTACCCTACCCTACACTACCCTACCCTACCCAAACCTACACTACCCTACCCTATACTACCCTACCCTACCCTACACTACCCTACCCTACACTACCCTACCCTACCCTACCCTACCTACCCTACCCTACCTACCCTACCCTATCTACCTACCAACTTGTTGAACTATTTATTTGAATAAGTAATAATATATATACTACTATACGAATGCAACCAACTTTTGTTTCTACCGGCAGCGTTGATCTAATTAAAATTTAGAACATAAAATTTGCTATTGTGAGTCCACCTTAAAAGATAGACATATGGTGTCACGGACTTTTATTTAGAACTTTTAAAGAGAAACAATTCCATCATACATGATATTTGCGTAACTTAAACCATTTACGCAGCGCACGCAATGGAAGCTCTCAAAAAGGAATATTTTTTCCCGTTTTTGTAACATTTTTCATTTATGCTCCGCTCCTATTGGTCGTAGCGTGATGTTATATAGCCTATAACCTTCCTCGATAAATGGACTATCCAACAGTGAAAGAATTTTTCAAATCTGCCAAGTAGTTTCGGAGCCTATTCAATTCATACAAACAAACAAACAAACAAAAAATCAAACCTTTCCTCTTTATAATATTAGTATAGAAGTATAGATTAATGCGGAATAGGGTGTAAAGTCCCGTAGCGTCCACTAAAAAGTTATTGAGTTGGATGTTGTGTCTGGACCAGGCAACTGCCCTGCGGTTGTTGTTGAACTGCTGTATGTGTTCAAATCCAGATGCAGGATTGTGTGTGACGTCATATTATTAATTGGTATGTGGCGGCTTAGACACACACAATATCCTTTTAGCATTCTACTGCTACAAGAGGAGCTAATGGCTAAATAATAACAGACGCATGGGTCAACCTTCAAGGTTAAACAACGCTTGCCGAGGGTGCTTCGTGGATAGGCGACCTTTTTTACATACCGAGATGGCTCAATACCTCGGAGAGCTGAGCAGCATTTCTAGATCTTTGGTAGTTGTTACGGGTATTCAGGCAGCCAGGAAATCTGATACCAGTTTTGCTACAGGAATAGTCGTTTGCAGAGTCATGTTTGAGTGCGATTTCATACCTTAGCACACAGGACACAGAGTCCAGTCTCGAGCCGATGTAGGCGGCTGTGACTCCGGGAGCATAGGTCTCCAAGAGATGGGGCTCCGAAGCCTTCACGTAAGGCACGGACGCCACCATGCGCTGCCACAGCGAGAGTAGGTAGTGGACTGAGTTGGGAGCGAATTGCCACATCTGGAAAGAAGAACAATATATTCATTTATCTTAAACAACACTGTCATGATCATTTTTTAGGGTTCCGTACCCAAAGGATAAAAAAACCGACCAAGTGCGAGTCGGACTCGCGCACGAAGGGTTCCGTACCATTTTCGTAAAAAAGGCAAAAAAAAACAGTCTGTTGTATGGGAGCCCCCCTTAAATATTTATTTTATTTTTAGTATTTGTTGTTGTAGCGGCAACAGATATACATCACCTGTGAAAATTTCTACTGTCTGGCTAGCACGGTTCATGAGATACAGCCTGGTGACAGACAGACAGACACACAGACGGACCGCGGAGTCTCAGTAAACTCGGTACGGAACCCTAAAAACGAGACCCTATTACTAAGACTCCGCGATCCGTCTGTCTGTCTGTCTGTCCGTCTGTCACCAGGCTGTATCTCATGAATCGTGATAAAATAAATATTTAAGTGGGCCCCCATACAACAAACGTGATTTTTGTTTGCCGTTTTTTGCGATAATGGTAGGGATCCCTTCCTGCGCGAGTCGACCCGCACTTGGCTAGTATTTTTATTAAAAGGACCAAGATCTTAATAATTGATTACAATCTAGCGTACAAAACTAATCAGCAAGCTCATTAAGAAAAGGCAATAGGGAAATTAATTATATTTTTGGAACTTTGGATCCCCTTGAGTGCCCGAAACGTGGATCCACACGATTTTGGAATTGTTTTGCTAATCATTACATTCAACCAGTTAAATAAAAATATATGACACGTATTTTAAACAAAAAATAAGGACGATACAGTGCATTGAAAATTTAGTACACTTTTTGCTCAAAAGTGACGTCACAAGCCTCCACTCCTTAACTTTAATACGCTTTATCTTTGACAGATTTTATTGATAAAGCAAAAATAAATTATTCATTAAAATATATTTTCTTAAACAAGCTTTTTTTTGTATTCTTCTCAGCAAACCGTTTTATTTTATACCCATATCATGGCAGTGCACAAAAAATAACTAGTCCACCATCTTGGGCCGTCCGCCATATTGGATTTAGAATGACGTCACTTAGCTTACCATGCATTGTCATCCAAACTAAACGTGTATGCAAAATTTCATCTTAATCGGTGGAGAATAACTGCTTTAAAATTCAGTTGCAATATTTGCCCCGAACACACCTACATACATACATACATTGCAAGTTAAATAAAAGCTTGTCAATACGGGTCCACTATTTTTTTATAATCTAACAGACCGCCGAAATAGAATTATAATTGTTTTAACCAGGAATCATCACTATTGAAAAAAGTCTACCTAGTCTGATGTTGTTTTCTTACCTGTAAGCTCTGCACAGTGAACTTGGCGATCAGCTCGATGAGCCTCAGGTAGCTGTCCACCATGACCAGCTCGCCCAGCTGATAGTTGGACTTCAGGCGGGCCAGGAGGCGGCAGAACTCGTGGTAGTTTGTGGGGTCTGACAGGCTCTGGAACAAGATAAGTAAGTCATAAGAAGAGTTCGTGAAATAGCTTAAATTACGAAAAGTACAATGAGTCCATGACCAAATGTATTTCATTATTAGGAACAGACTACAAGACGTACGGCGATGTGTCATCGGTGCATGGTGGAAATCTCACCCATACAAACAAAACTTACAAAAAAAGGTACCCAACTGTTCGGCTCCAAATTGATTTATTTTGATATAATTTTAGAGATTAGTATAAAAAAACAGACTCGTATTTATGTTTTGCTGCTCAACCTCTGCCTATTGGGCGAAATTGTCCTCCAAAGTACTTAAAAGTGACTAAACCCTCTAACATCTTCAGTTTTGTTCAAGCAAGGTAGTTAATGACTGGTTTGATTTATATGTTTGAGAACATGAAAAAATAATGAGCACGGGTATTGTTATATCTGCTCAAATTCATATTTTCAGTGATCAAAAGTTGATCAAAAATCGAATTAGATCGAAAATTTAAAAAATTCACGGCAAAAAATATGTTTTTGAGAAACTAGCGGCCCTTATTTAATGTCTACTCATTTATGTCAGACTTCATTCTATCGATCGCAATGATTTTATTTTTTATTCCGAGATAAAGTGGATAATAGAGCTAAAGTGAGAAATGAGTATATTAGAGGAAGTTTGAAAGTGGCGCTAGTGACAGAAAAGTTGAAAGGTAACCGTTTGTCCTGGTATGGTCATGTGAAGAGGAGGGATGAAACGCATGTTACTAAAAGAGTTATAAATATAGATATGGATGGATGGAGAGGGAGGGGAAGGCCAAAGAAAAGATGGATGGACTGTGTGACGAGTGATATAAAAGAAAAGGGCGTCAGTGATGGAGTGACGGGGGACAGGACAGTATGGAGGACGAAAACGTGTTGCGCCGACCCCAAGTAACATGGGACAAGGCCAGGAAGATGAATTAGGTATTACAATAAAATTTATATAGTTTGTGTATTAATACTGTGATATTAAAATACATCACACAGCACATCCTGCCCTTCCATACTCCATCACTCTGGCAGAGCATTTTCCCCCTGGACATGAACTACAGTGGCCAATCTGGAAATCCCTAAACCGATTATGGGTACAGCTCTGGGAAAAATCTGGCCAAATGGAGTCTCTTAGACCCATCTCAAATACAGTTCCAGTGTGGGGCCCCGTCACAGGATATGCTCCACCTCCTTGTCTGCCCTTAATGCCCAGCCGCCTGCACTTTTCAGGACCTGAACGTGGCAAATGACAGTCGGTCCAGGTGGCTACGTACTGGCCAGACAAAATTTGATAATAGTTGAGTCAAAATTTGATTTTAACGGCACAATAAGAAAGAAGAAGATTAAAATAAATTACCGTTATATTCATTAAACATTTATTTGTTCTACGAAATTTCTTTAAAAAGGTCTTTTCTATGTACCTGTGTGTTATCGAGTATCCGGAGCACCCCGGCCGCCAGCCTGTTGAGGAACTTGGCTCGCTCGTTGGAGCTGAACAGCGAGCGGCGCACGGACGCTAGCTGCACCAGGCACGCCAGCGCTAGGCTAGCCAGCGAGCCGCCCAGCAGGTGGTACAGCTCGAAGAATAGGTCCAGTGTGCCGGATTCTAGGAATGTGGGCCGCCATGATGTTGGGATCTGAAAGGGTTAAAGCACATTGACATAGCAACACCAATATTGTTAAGATAAGGCAACGCCATCTATTGACGAGAGAGAAGACTACTAGTGGCTAGTAGCGCCATCTCGTATCAAATAGCGGCAGTTATCTTCTTGAAAGTTCGTGTTGAATTGAACTTTCTAGAATGTTGGAGACACAGACATAAATCTAACTAGATAACGCAAGTCCCTCCATCTGTATGAAAACCGAGCGTGCCACTTTTTCACAAACAATTAAAAAACCAATTGACTTGACAATGAAAGAAAACATTTCCAATGCCTCGGCCACAGATAATATAATACTAGCATACAGATGCCTCATCCCATACAAAAAAACCGTGCCGACGTAATTATCGTTTTTCATCTGCTTAATCTTGTTATTTTTGTGAGTTCATCAATCGCGTTCGATCCCGTTTCACGGCAATAGATGGTGTTAGTAGCGCCTTGCAAGTAAAAAGGTTTACGAGGTTTGTGAATATTTTTTCTTTAAATACAGTGAAGGTTTGTTTTATAGTATTTTTTTTGCACGTTGTTACAGTTTTTCTGCACCAATATGTGTTAAAATGCAAATTTTAACAATCGAGTTGAATGCCTCAGAAATTAAAAAATGCGCCATCTATGGCATCAATTTTAAATGATCCGTTCAAATAATCTTTGAAATGTGAATTAAGAGCCCAATATTCTAGAATTTTGTACTTAGGAGAGTTAATCAAACAATAACATACAATGTTTATGTTCAATTCCAGATAATGTTAATTTTAAACACAATTCTATTGAATTGCGTGTACATGTCGCGTCATCTAGTGAGATTTATTTGAACCAAATATTCTTTCTTAGCAATGAGACCCCGTGCCTCGGCAAACTTTTTCTATGCATTATTTACAGCTCAATATGGCATAAAAAAAATATTTCTCTAGATTTCGGTGGGTTTCCGGTGCCGATAATGCTAAATGAAAAGCTCAGATTACGATCATTGATCGTAACATTACTCCGTTTGTTGACACGCGAAGTACATACAATCGCGTCATCTAGTTAGATTTATGTCTGCGGTTGGATCCAAACATTCTGGAAGGTTCTCGTCACATCGGGAATGGTCTCGAAACTTCTTCCTGAATGTCTTTCCCAGCCGAACTTTCTGGAAGGTTCTCGTCGCCTCAAAAACAGTCCAGAATGTTCCAGAAATGATGTCCGTGTTCTAAAAGGGGCGCGCATGTTCTTCGTGGGACAGTTTCGATTTGAAAGCGATACGAAGCGATCAAGAGCGAAATAGTAAAATTGTCAGAGTAATTAAGTGTGATTAATTAAATTGGCTGTTTAAATGATTTATTCCTAAACCCTAGCTCGTAACAATATCATCCTCATTTCAACCGAAAGACATTGTCACACTGATCGGTCAAATTGTATTGAGAAAAAGTTTCTGCAATGACCGGGGAATCACGATCCTCAGCAATGAGGAACACGATGCATACATACATACATACATAAACTCACGCCTTTTTCCCATGGGGGTAGGCAGAAACTACAGAACGCCACCTGCTACGATCCTTACATACGAAGAAGCGAAGAGAATTAATACTCTCCTACAAATATAGGAGGCCAAATAGTTATTGCAATTGTTGTTGTATTATTGCAGTTTGTTGTAGTTTTAGTTGATCAACTAAAAGCCGATGCCAAAAGTAAAATTTCAAAATTAAAAAAAAAACCCGACACATTTTTATTTCATGCTACATAATTTATCCAGTACATAGTAGATACGCTTCGATCGGCAATCTATTGAACACGTAATTATGAAACGATATCTTGCGAAAACACCCCGATTTAAATAGTAAAATTAAATTATCATCATCCCTAAATTCATCTCCTATTGTTCAGTCCATCCATAGGTTGTCTGTAAGAGATTGTCCTGTGCGATAAGACCGCCCATTGTACACTTGTTTTTGTAAATGTTTTTCCTGTATGTTTTTGTGGTGTACAATAAAGTATATAATAAATAATAATAATAAATAAAACGCCCATAACTTTTGAAAGGCAGAACCGATTTTATTCAGCCGTAGCTAAGAAAACTCTCGACAAAATCATCTTTCAAACAAAAATAACTAAATCAAAATCGGTTCATCCGTTTAGGCGCTATGATGCCACAGACAGACACATTCAGATACACAGCAACACACTTCAAACTTATAACACCCCTCTTTTTCCGGCGGGCGTTAAAAATATCTAGCAGTGTTTAAAGGCTGATGATAAAGTTATGTTTCCACCTATACACCATTTTAAATAACATTACATTTTTTTACAGTCCGTTCAACCGATTTTGAGTTCTATACCATAAATATAAGGATGGCATAAAAAGCATAAATCTGTTACCAAAACTAACTGTTTAATACCGCTGCCATTTGTCGTATCACCAACGCAATAGAAGTCAAAATCGGTTGAACGGGCTGTAAAATGGGTTTATTTGCTAATGTTAACCCAAATGGTTTATGACTTAAGGTTACACCAGTCGAAAATTCTTCCATACAAACGTAGTCTAGCGATTACTCCACTGTTTGACGATGTACGTTCAAAATAAAAATGATATCAATTTGTCTCATCATTATCTAGTCCTGTTTGGAAACAAAAAAGTAAAATGATATTATATTTGAAAGTTATGAGCGTCGAAAGTTTCATATTTCAACACTAATTTTAACGCATCTTTGGGCGGAAATAAATACCATAAGAAGAAGGAAAATTGCAAAACGGCCTCCATACAGGGATAGATTAGTAATTCAACAAAGCAAAAAAAAAAATTGAAAATATACATTTAGTCGTTTTTTCATGATATCTAGACTCCTAAAGGTCTGTTTATAAAATTTCGCGCGCTCGTTTTCGTCCTAAATCATCATCCATTTCGATACAAATTTGCATTCTGCTAATTCGTACGCGAACTAGCTTCTTACTGCTCATCACAGCATCTATCTCTTTCGCACGTGTTGTCGGATGAGATAGCATGCATTTTAACCTCGCGCACAAAATAGTTCGTGCCGTCGACTAGGGCAACCTTAACTCACCTGCACAGTACACAGATCATCACTCGACTCGTCGCTGGTGGTGCCTATGAAGTCGAACGTGAGGCAGTTGTGCGACAATCGCAGTAGTGCGCCCACCAACGCATGCTGTCTCTCGTCAGACAGCTCTAGAGGCTTGCCACGCATGGTCCCCAGCAGAGTGCACGACAGGCGGAACATCTCGAAGAGTTGGGTGTCCCTGGAGACAAATAGTTGAAGTTAGAACATTGAAAGATGGACCTTCCAGGACTTGGAACGAGGCCAACGACAGTGCTGTCCAGTTGGCCACATCCTGGATGGACAAAATTTGAGTCCAATCAACACTTAAAGAAGAAGGGGAAACCGGACGCATTCTTTTTAGATCTGTAATCCTAACATACGAATATAAAACTCGCCGAATGCATCCTCCTTTTTTGTAGTTGGTTAGCAGAACAATAAAGAAAACAAAAAAGTAAAATCTTGACAATATTGGTTAAATCATCAGCATCATTTCAACCGAACGACGTCCACTGCTGGACATAGGTCTCCCCCAAGCGTCGCCATACTGATCGGTCATGTGCGTCTTGCATCCGTCGGATTTTATTGGTTTGTACCGATCGCGAAATTTCTGAGGCATGCCACTCGTTTTTTTAATTTGTAATGTAACACATTTTGGTGCAATGTAACTGTAAAAAAGGCAAAAAAATACTGTAAAACAAATCGTCACTGTATTTAAAGAAAAATATATTCACGAAACGAGAAAACCCTTTTACTTGCAAGTCGCTTCTAACACCATCTATAGCCCTGGAACGGAACCGAACGCGATCGAATTACTTATAAAAATAATCATCTTAATCAGACGAAAAACGATAATTTTAACGATAGTTAGTCCCCAAACCCATCGTGCGGGGTATTAAAATAAATGGTTTTAAGTGGTGATTTCCAAAATACATAACACTTACATGTTTAAATGTACCTAATACCACAGATAATATAATACTAGCATACAGATGCCTCATCCCATACAAAGAAACCGTGCCGACGTAACTAGCGTTTTTCATCTGCTTAATCTTCTTATTTTTGTAATGACATCAATCGCGTTCGATCCCGTTTCACGGCAATAGATGGTGTTAGCAGCGGCTTGCAAGTAAAAGGGTTTACTAGGTTCGTGAATATTTTTTTCTTTAAATACAGTGAAGGTTCGTTTTATAGTATTTTTTTGCACGTTTTTACAGTTTTTTTTGCAACTAAAAGCGTTACAATGCAAATTTTAACAATCGAGTGGAATGCCTCAGTAATTTAAAAATGCGCCATCTACTGGGAACAATTTTAAATGATCCGTTCAAATAATCTTTGAAATGTGAATTAAGAGCCCAATATTCCATAATTTTGTACTTAGGAGAGTTGATTAAACAAGAACATACAATTTTTATGTTCAATTCCAGAAAATGTTAATTTTACACACATTTTATTGTTTTTTGTGTACATGTCGCGCCATCTAGTGAGATTTATTTGAACCAAATATTCTCTCTTAGCAATGAGACCCCGTGCTAATACTAAAAAAAAATGTTAACATAAAAGTTAAAAATAAAAGTAACATAAAATCTAAAACCCGTCTGCACATCTGGTTTTGGCCTGCCAGCTCGCGAATATGTATCTTCCGAGTGCACAGCATGATTTTCTTCTTGCTTACATCATTTTAGTTCACTTTTTAGCAGTCGGGTTTTTAATATTTTTTGTTTGAATGTGGCGTCATAAATGCTAGCGGCACACTATACACTTCTGTCGACCCATCAAAGTCAAAGTTAAATGTGTTTATTTCAAGTAGGCAATTATGCGGCACTTTTGAACGTTAAAATTTACAAGTAATACAAATTGATTCTACCGTGCATTCGGAAAATTAGCTTGTTATGGAGAGAAACTCCGTACATAAGCTTTAAAAATAAAAAGTTTTTTACAATATTTACATAAGTACACACATTAATAAATTCATATACGTGAGGACGATGTACCCAGCACTACTATACTACATATAGTTATAAAGAATTACAAGCACTAACAGGTAAATTCCTTTAGGCGGTTAACACACTGCCACGCACCACGCTGCATGTTGCGTGAAAACGCATGAAAACGCACCTACGCGCGTACTTGCGTGTCTCCGTTTGTATAGAAAAAACGCACGCAAGTACGCGCGTAGGTGCGTTTTCACGCAACATGCAGCGTGATGCGTGGCAGTGTGATAATCGCCTTACTTGATAAATAGGAACATGGTTCTCACGTACTTACAAATATTGCAAACATAGGTAACCTAATTCAACAACAACGGAACAGTGTGCGAGTAAATTTTTTTATACAAAAAGAGAAAAAAAACAATAAAAATGAAAATATTCACATACATCATGTACTACAAACGCGCTAATATATTTACCTGAACGAAGAGGCGATCTTCCTGTGTTTGGCGAGCGACCGGTTGGCGTCTGCTTCGGAAACCTGGTTCATTTCCACCACCAACTGCGATAGTAGTTGCACGCCTATCGTGCACTGATCTTGACTCTGTGGGCAAAAATTCAGTTAATAGGGCCTAATCTATATAAATAAAACAAAGACGGGTTTGTTACAACACTTATAACTCAAGATCTGCTGGACCAATTTTCATGGTTTTTGATTCGTTGGATTTGTCTCCGCCCCGAATAGCAGAATACATCTTAACGAGCTGGCTGACCAAAACCAGATGTATTCTCCTCCTGCACAGCATGATTTTTTCCTTGTTTACGACCTTTTAGTTCGCTTTTTAAGCAGTCGGATTTTTCGTTTTTTGATTTAACTTTTTTGATTTATAACTTTTTAGTTAAGTTTTTTTCGAATTAGAAACATTTAAACATATAATTGTTATATATTTTTGAAATCACCTCTTAAAACCCTTTATTTTGATACCCCACACGATGGGTTTTCTATTGTCCAATTTTAATGTAGCCTATGACACTCGCAGGGTTAAGACGAATCGATTGACGTATGAATCATCAAAATCGGCCAAAGCGTTTGGTCTCTGGAACGCCATATAGGAACAAACATACATACATATGTCGCATCAGGGCTGGCCGATTGATGCAAACCATCGGGAAGTCAGGATGTATTCCCTTAGGTTAAGACATCTTGTGTGGGCAGGGCGTTGGGTACAATCGTGCAAATGAAATCACAGAAGTTATTCGATACACTGGGTTTATTTAAATAGTCACAACTCAGTTACATTCTTGCTTACTAATATTACGGATCGACACTGATTCTACGACGTGTTAGCTCTACAGCGTTCAGTACTCAACTGCCATATTCTATGTTCCCCACCACGCAAGTGGTTAGAAATAGCGCGCCAATGCGTAGTTGTTCTTGCTTTGCCGCCAGATGGCGTGCTTGCGATTTGTTTTGACGTCCGTACTATTGACTAAACCCGACACATACATAGACTGATAAACACATTACCCTCCTTCGGCAGTCGGGTAAAAACGTAGTGTAGGGTAGTTATGGTAGGTAGGTAGCCAGTTGACGAGAGCGAAGCCGCGGGGTCAGCTAGTTAATAATATAATTCTGGGCCTAAGTCGTCACGCCAGTGTTTCTTAGATAGTACTAGCTTCTGCCAGCGGCATCGCCCGCGTGAAATGTGTTTTATTATACCAAGGCACAGATAATATAATACTAGCATACAGATGCCTCATCCCATACAAAGAAACCGTGCCGACGTAACTAGCGTTTTTCATCTGCTTAATCTTCTTATGTTTGTAAGGACATCAATCGCGTTCGATCCCGTTTCACGGCAATAGATGGTGTTAGCAGCGGCTTGCAAGTAAAAGGGTTTACTAGGTTCGTGAATATTTTTTTCTTTAAATACAGTGAAGGTTCGTTTTATAGTATTTTTTTGCACGTTTTTACAGTTTTTTTTGCAACTAAAAGCGTTACAATGCAAATTTTAACAATCGAGTGGAATGCTTCAGTAATTTAAAAATGCGCCATCTACTGGGAACAATTTTAAATGATCCGTTCAAATAATCTTTGAAATGTGAATTAAGAGCCCAATATTCCATAATTTTGTACTTAGGAGAGTTGATTAAACAAGAACATACAATTTTTATGTTCAATTCCAGAAAATGTTAATTTTACACATATTTTATTGTTTTTTGTGTACATGTCGCGCCATCTAGTGAGATTTATTTGAACCAAATATTCTCTCTTAGCAATGAGACCCCGTGACCAAGGCAACATTAAACCGGGAGAAAAAGATAAACTATATGCTATCTCTGTTCAAAATTTCATCCAGATCCGTTCAGCCGTTCTGGCGTGAATGAGTTACAAACATACACACATCCGCACACTCATACATCCAAACTTTCAAATTTATAATATTAGTAAGATTACTAGCTGATCCCGCAAACTTTGCTTTGGCATAAAAACACCAAAAATTCATCTACCCTACCGCTACATACCTACCCTACCTACGTAGAGGAAAGGTACCAATTTGTTTTAACCAATTTTTTTTTCATAAATACGTTCTCCTAACAATAACAAACACAACAAAAAAAGAATAAGCGAAATCGGTCCAGCTGTTTTCGAGATTTGCGCTTAGCAACACATAGCGATTCATTTTTAGGGTTCCGTAGCCAAATGGCAAAAACGGAACCCTTATAGATTCGTCATGTCTGTCTGTCTGTCTGTCTGTCCGTCCGTATGTCACAGCCACTTTTTTCCGAAACTATAAGAACTATGCTGTTGAAACTTGGTAAGTAGATGAATTCTGTGAACCGCATTAAGATTTTCACACAAAAATAAAAATAAAACAATAAATTTTGGGGGTTCCCATACATGAAACTAAAACTAAAAATGTTTTTTTTCATCAAACCCATACGTGTGGGGTATCTATGGATAGGTCTTCAAAAATGATATTGAGGTTTCTAATAATTTTTTTTTCTAAACTGAATAGTTTGCGCGAGAGACTCTTCCAAAGTGGTAAAATGTGTGTCCCCCCCCCCTGTAACTTCTAAAATAAGAGAATGATCACTATTTAGTATTAAGATTGTACACATACAGTGTTTGGTAATAAATGTTTTCTTTCTTTCTTTCTTTCTTTCTTTCTTTACATTTCTATGTAATCTGCCAGCGAAAATTGGTTTGAACGAGATCTAGTCAGTAGTTTTTTTTTTATACGTCATAAATCGTAAACCGCAATTTACCAAGTACGGAACCCTTCGTGCGCGGGTCCGACTCGCACTTGGCCGGCTTTTATATTTTACTAGCTGACTTCCGCGGCTTCGCTCCCGTCAACTGGCTACCTACCTACCATAACTACACTACCCTAAATACTGAAAAAAAAAAACATTAACCATCTACTAAATAGTCTGAACAAAGCCTAATAAATAAACATTTGGTTTGGATAGGTGAGCCCGTTCTTGAATATAAAATTACAACGAAAAGTGTTGATTTTTATATATATTGAGGAGCTCGTCGCTAAATAATAACAGCCGCACTGGTCGATCATCAAAGTTAAGCAACGCATGACGAGGTCGGTCCGTGGACGGGAGACCATTTCAACATACCGAGTTTCCTCCGTGTCTTGGAAAGCACGTTAAGCCATTGGTCCCGGCTGTCATTTGAAGATCTTTGACAGTCGTTACGGGTAGTCAGAAGCTTGAGATCTGACACCAGTCTTACCAAGGGGTACCGTGTTACCCAGTCACTGGGTTGTGGAGGTCAGATAGGCAGTCGTTCCATGTAAAACACTAGTACTCAGGTGAATCTGGTAAGACTAGAAGCCAACCCCAATATAGTTGGGAAAAGGCTAGGCGGATTGATTGAAGACTTACCCTGAGAAAGTTGGTGATATCATTGATAACGTTGTGGAAGACGTACTCTTCCTTGATCATGTCGAACCAGCTCAACTTGGTGATCCGCGCGAACAGCGATACCAGTGACTGTGGACAATGCACACACAATATTATTTCATTTATGAGAAAACATATATATAAATACTAGTTAGTTCGTCAGTTAGTTTATATTCTCAACAAGTAAAAATTTTAAAAATTAATTAGAAAAACCTAAAAACCCGACTGTCTAAAAAGCGAACTAAAAAGACGTAAACAAGAAGAAAATCATGCTGTGTAGTAGTTCGCTTTTTAGGCAGTCGGGTTTTTTTTATTTTATTATCAACTTTTTAGCTATTTTTTTTTCGAATTTGGTACATTTAAACATATAAGTGTTATATATTTGAAAATTTTGAAATCACCTCTTAGAACCCTTTATTTTGATACCTCACACGATGGGTTTAGAAGAAAAAAAAGATCCCCCGAAAAATGGCGCCCAAAGCCCGCCAATGTTTTCATTTCCAATTTGAATGTAGCCCGTGACACAATATATTACACTTATATGTTTAAATGTACACAATTCAAAAAAAAAATAAAGAAAACAAAAAACCCGACTGCTTAAAAAGCGAACTAAAACGACCTAAACAAGAAGAAAATCATGCTGTGCAGTCGGAGGACACATCTGGTTTTGGTCAGCCAGCTCGCGAACATGTATCCTCCGACTGCACAACATGATTTTCTTCTTGTTTAGGTCTTTTTAGTTCGCTTTTTAAGCAGTCGGCTTTTTTGTTTTTTTTAACATTTTTTTTTATTAAAATCAATTAAAATCATCCCTTTTTTCGAGAAAACAGACAAGATAGGTTCTGACTGACAGACTGACGGGTACTTCATATTTAAGTAAGTAAAAATATTCGAAACAAAAAAAAAACAACTAACATTCCGACTTTCAGACCGAAAAATAACTTTCTTTTCAAAAGTCGTCTTTGGTGACCGCCCAAACACACTCATAAAAATCGGTTCAGCCATTTTTGAGTTATGCGCACACATTTAATAATTAATTAATTTTTATTTATATTGATTATAGATAGATTACCTGTACGACAAAGTTGGCCAGCTTCGGCCTAGTTGCCAGGTAGTTGAGAACATAGTTTCTGATGTCCAGGCGTTGCTGAATAGATAGACTCGCTGTGGACCTGAAAATAAACCAATAAAATATTTATGGAACTTCCACACAGACTAAAGACGTCCACTGCTGAAATCAGGTCTCCCCCTAAGTGCCACTACATTGACCAGTCCCGTGCGTCATGCATCCACCAGATTCCCGCAAAATAAACCACCAAATGGGAGGCCAACGCTGCGACTTCCAGTATGCGGTCGCCACTCCAGGACTTTTCGGTCTCATATATTTTGATAGTTACCTGTTCTTCTCGTCCAATTTACCGCAGTGTCTCAAGACAAAAGTCTATGACCAGTGTGTGTTGCCAGTAATTACCTATGGGACTGAGACGTGGTCGCTCACAATGGGCCTTACCAGAAAGCCTAAAGTCACTCAAAGGGCAATGGAGAGGGCTATGCTCGGAGTTTCCTTGCGTGTTCGAATCAGAAATGAGGATATCCGCAGGAGAACGAAAGTAACCGACATAGCCCGAAGAATTGCGAAACTTAAGTGGCAGTGGGCAGGGTACATTGCTCGTAAAACAGATGGCAGAAGTGGCCAAAAAGTGCTGGAATGGTAACCGCGAACCGGAAGACGATGCGTTGGAAGGCCTCTCACTAGGTAGACCGATGACCTGGTTAAGTTTGCGGGAAGGCGCTGGATGCGAGACTCACGGGTTTAGTAAATGTGGCGACCCCTGTGGGAGACCACTGTCCAGCAGTGGACGTCTTTCGGCTGAAATGATGAAGATGATTGTTACCTGCTTATAAGCTTAGCCAAGGTCGTGGCAGCTAGCAGCTGGGAATAACTGGAGTCTGCGCGCTCCAACAACGCCTGGCATTTGCTGAGAGTATCGGGGGACTCCTGCAATGACAGTAAATGAAATTATATAGATTTACTACTTCAGGTTGAATGTCACTTGTCATAAGCGCAACATAATATGACAGTTAAACAATATACCCAGACTTCTACCCTCTTACTAATAAACACGGAATAAAGTTATACCAGGTATAACACAGGTATACCCATACATTTTCATAGGTTTATACTTGGTATAACTTTATACCGCGTTTATTAGTAAGAGGGCTAGAGTCTGTCAAGCGAGTCATGTCCCATGAAAAACGCGGCAAGTACAAAAAATCTTACAGGTTTCAACACTGACCATTATATTACACTGAAAACTTGTTTGATAGAATGAATGCACTTTTTATATTTATCTCAAAGAAATCATGCAGCAAAGAATTCAAATAGCAAACAAGTGTTCAGCGTAATATATCAGTGTTGAAACCAGGAAGTCAAAGTCAAAAGTCAAATATATTTATTCAACTAGGCCAATAAATGGCACTTTTGAACGTCAAATAAATTAAAATTTACAAGTAATAAAAAATTATTCTACCGGGCATTCGGAAAGTAGATTGTTATGGAGAAGAACGCACAAGAATCTCCCATTAAGATTTTTGAATTTACCGCCTTTTACATGGGACTCGAGTCGCTTGACAGACTTTAGTAATAAAACTTTAACCGTCTAACAAATAAACGCGGAATAAAGTTATACCAGGTATAACTAAGGTATACCCATACATTTTCATAGGTTTATACCTGGTATAACTTTATTCTGCGTTTATTTGTATGAGGGTTAGAACCGATTTCATCAATGAAACTAATTGCGATTAGTTGAACTTAACTCAGTTTAAGCAGCGTTCTGATTGGTTGAGACCGCTGAGAAACTCCCAATCAGAACGCTGTATTTGCATAAACTGAGTTTAGTTGAACTAATTGCATTTCATGGTCTTTTTTTAGTAATCGGTTTTTGAAAATCCAGACTACGTACGTAGGTATTACTTGGCTGGATGGCTTGGGAATCGAACCGAACTTCAAGCTCGGTAGTCGCACTTTTGGACTGCTAGACCAACGTGACGGCATTCCCTGCCAGAGTCAGTATTTAATGATAGCTACAACCTGGGAGCCTTTAAGTCAAGAGTGAATAAGTTACTTCTAGACAAGCGTGCTTCAACGTCGACCACATCATCGCTTACCATCAGGTGAGATAGTGGTCAAACGCGAGCCTATTTATTACAATAAAAAAAACCTGTAAGTCATGTACCTGAAAGCCGACGACCGCCTTCTCTGCCTGCTCCCTCACGAGCGGATCTTGCGATTCGTACAGCTGTTTGCATAGCAGCTCTATTTGAATCACCTCCTGCAAACAATCAAATAGAAAATTATAAAAAAAAAACCTTAAACATCATGAAGAAGACCCAGAGTTTATAAAATGCTTGGTTCGGATGCTTAAGGTTGTGGAGTAAAATCCGGGCAAGTACCAACGTGACTTAACGACGTTTTAATTCTTATTTATCTATTTAAAACTTCATGCACAAATGTACTATGGCGGACTTAGGGCAAGGGGTCGGCAAGCTTTTGAGTCGGAAGGGTCAAAAATTACAATTAGAAAGTTTTTTAAAGAGCCACAATTTTTTTTTCATTCCAACTATAAATAGTACTTGCATAAATAAAGATTTTAGATAAAAACTTAGTTAAAAAAATCAAAAAACCCGACTGCTTCAAAAGCGAACTAAAAAGTCGTAAACAAGGAAAAAAACATGCTGTGCAGTCGGAGGATACATATTCGCGGGCTGGCTGACCAAAATCTGGTGTATCCTCCGCCTGCACAGCATGTTTTTTCCCTTGTTTACGACTTTTTAGTTCGCTTTTGAAGCAGTCGGGTTTTTTGATTTTTTGAATTAAGTTTTTTTATTTATAACTTTTTAGTTAGTTTTTTTCGAATTAGATACATTTAAACATATAAGTGTTATATATTTTTGAAATCACCTCTTAAAACCCTTTATTTTGATACCCCACACGATGGGTTTGGAAGAAAAAAAAATTTGGGCCCCCACAATATGGCAGCACCCAAAATCCGACATTTTTCTACTATCCAATTTTAATGTAGCCTATGACACTCGCAGGGTTAAGACAAATCGATTGACGTATGAATCATCAAAATCGGCCAACGCGTTTGGTCTCTGGAACGCCATATAGGAACAAACATACATACATACATAGACTGATAAACACATTACCCTCCTTCGGCAGTCGGGTAAAACACAAAACTAAGATAATATAAGAAAAATATCTATTTATTCACTAGCTGACGCCGCAAACTTTGTTTTGCCATTAAAATACCCTACAAATATAATATACTACCAAACATTCATCTACCCTACCTATGTAGAGGTAATTTAGCGCAATTTAGGACATACGGTATATCGTTGCTCGGACGTGGTTATGACGCGCCATTTCGGCGCCCGCGGCTGATCAAATTGCGCTTTATTTCCATGCATTTTGTATGAAATTTGAATGGAATAGGAAGTCGCCTGTGCCATGCCCGCGCCCGACGCCATTTCTATAAGGCCTGCGTCCTAGAGTGGCTTTGTTTGTTATGAATTGCTGAAATCTGTCAACTAAAGAGCCGCAGCTTCACATCCAAAGAGCCGCAGATCGCGAGCCGCAGGTTGCCGACCCCTGTGTCAAAAGCAGCTGAATACCAGAATGTTACATGGAGCGACTGCCTACTGCCCTCCACAACCCAGTAACTGGTTAACACAATACCTCTTCACAACTCAGGTAATCAGACAGTCTTGACTACAAATAATAGCAGCTGAATCAATGGTGGGTGCTTGGGGTCTATATTTTTACTGGATAGTCAGGGTCCATCCATGGACCCGGACCGTCTCGGCAAGGGCAGTTTAACCTCCAGTTGACACATGCTGCTGATATAATTTTGCCTCCTTTATAAAGAGCTCTAATCCAACTGAATTCGAGAAAGCAATTAAAACATTTAATTATCTCTGTAGTTATGCTTTTCTGCAAAACTCATTAGTAATTACAAAGATAAGAGGATTACACAATAAAATTATTCACTACTAAACGTTTTTTTTAAACAAGCTTTTTTCGTATTCTTCTCAGCAAACCCTTTCATTTGATACCCATATCATGGCAGTGCACTAAAAATAACTAGTCCACCATCTTGGGCCGTCCGCCATATTGGATTTAGAATGACGTCACTAAGCTAACCATGCATTGTCATCCAAACTAAATGTGTATGCTAAATTTCAGGACTCTTAGTAATAGGGTCCCGTTTTTACCCTTTGGGTACGGAACCCTAATAAACACATTACCCTCCTTCGGCAGTCGGGTAAAAATGGCCAACCTATGCATTTCAATTTGTCTTCTTCTTTGTTGTATTTATAAAATTCCAAAATTAAATATATTTTGACCAGAATTCAGCCCCGCCAACAGCGTTGTCATTTGCCTCACAAAGGTCTTTTAAGGTGCAGGTGTTGATGAACAGAAACCACGACAAAAGGTGAGGCATTGTTTGGGATTGTTGTGAATCATTACAACATAGTATCACACCTGTCTTTTCCTAAAGTTAACACAGGTGTACATAAAAATGGTTTACAGGACATATACAACCTGTTTTTTTTATCACTATGTATTTTTTTTTATATCTGAAAATCTTTAAATGTTATGGTGGCCCAGTGGCTAAGACCTCGCCTCTCGTGTTTTAGGTTCAAATACTGGTAACTAAGGTTCTATGTACGACTAAACGTATTTCTTGTTGCATAACTCGTCAAATACAGCTTTTTACAGATTTGTATGTAACGAATAAACTTAAAAATTACTGGACTGATTTCAAAAATTCTTTCACCATTGGGAAGCTACACTATCCCCGGGTGACATAGGCTACTTTTTATCTCTGAATTCCCACGGGAACGGTAACTACGCGGGTGCAACCGCGAGGCGTCCGCTAGTCACTCTATAAACTAATAGGTTTGACCACCAATTCAAACAAATAAAAATCTTGTGTTCTAGTTTATGAATGCATCCATTGAAAATTCAGGTGGTTATTAATAACAAAACAAAAACATAAGCCTGCCTACCTAGCCGTTAGCAATAATTACAAGATTTTTGGCATTTTACTGAACTGGACCTATGTATTTGGCGCAACTGTGAGGTACACAATTAATCTATCTTTAATTTAACCTTTTTACCTGGGTGCAAGGAAAGGGTTATGTTTTTCGAGCGTATATTGTATGTATGTATGTAATATTCTTTATTACCTCATATCTTTCAAACCGCTAAAAGGATTTCTTACAAACTCATCAAGTGGGATATCAAAATGATGGGAATGGTATATTATACCTCTTATATGTTTAAACGACATAAAAAAAAATGTAAATAAAAATTCATACAATGTAACCCGACTGGCGACTACTTGAAAAGTTTTAGTCTACCAGCTCGCGAATATGTAGGTACACATCCTTGGCCAGCCTTCCTCAATCTCGAAGATTGACTCCTGAGCTCCTCTAAACGCAGGCCATCAAATAATGTTGACCATATCAGCCTAGCCTTGCCCCAACTGTGCTAGAATTGGCTTCTATTCTTAACCAGGGGGGTGATCATAAGCTCTTAGAGTAGGGTTATTTTGTGTGTGCGTAAGGGATACATGTATTCAAGTCATATACATCTGTGGTAGTATGTGTGAAACAACGTTAAATGTAGGATCTTAATGTACCATATCATCATCAGCCTTTTTATGTTCCCACTGCTGGGACACAGGCCTGCTCTCTGTGAGAGGGAATGGGCCATAATCCACCACACAGGCCCAGTGTGGGTTGGTGGATGTCACATTTCTTTGAATATTTGGTTCTGGGACATGCCGGTTTCCTCACTATGTTTCCCTTCACCGTTGTAAGAGCATTGGTGATGTAATAATTTACACAGAGACCCACAACCTACAACTTGTAAGATACGGCCGATACCACTGGGCCACCACAGTTCCCGTATCTCATATGCAATGTAGGTACCATATACTGAGAAATAAAAACTTACTCACACACACTCAAAATAACCTTACTCTATGAAGCTTTATGGTCACCCCCCAGGTTCAACTAAATACCAGTATTTTACATATAGCCACTGCATATAACCTCTACAACTCAGAAAAAAAAAATGTATTTTAGATTGTAAATAGGATGTATCATAATCAAACTAAAGCGAACCATTTCTTGTTGTTTTGTATAGAACCATAAACTGAAGACAGTGTTTTAAATAGTATTGCTGTATTACATAGTTGTAAACTGTTAATTGATAGTACCTTGTTGAAGATGCTATGTTATTTACAAATTTTATTTGGCAATTGAAGATTTGAGAATTTTTTATTAGTAATTTAGAATTTTGGCCATTTTATCAATTTATCTAATGACTTATAACCTTCCTTTCCACATTTTTTTTATTGATAAATAATAATATAAGAAACTGTTCATTCCATAAATGGGTAAGAACTGATAATAACATTGATGAAATTGAAATTCTTATAAGTATACCAACCTAATTTGTAATAAAGGAACCTAGTTGGCATTGAAGTAATTGGTGTCCTTCAAAATAACTAAAACATGTACTAAATATGTTGAAATAATAAGCAAAAATAAGACAAGAGTAACGATTGTTACCAATCCTCATCTTAACAACATAGAAAATTAAAAGTAGAACACCACAAATCGTAAAACGCACTAGGGGGCAGAATGCAGCTAGTTCGCCAACGAAAGGTTTTGATTACATTTCAAGGATATGATGTGTAAACATCGCAATATAACCAAAGTGCCGGCAATATCGTACAACAACTTATTCCTAAACGTGGAACTGGTATTTTTGTAATAGATAAAATGCTAAAATAACGCCTGTAAAGAGAATCTAACGCACGGATTGTAACTACACGGACCAAACACCAAATAACAGAGATAAATTTAATGAAATTAGTGGCGGCATTAAAAAAAACTATTCACTATTTTTACGTGTGTGATTTTAAAGTAGTGTTAAATGCAATATTAACAGTAAATTCATTTAAAATCATTTATAAATCATAATATTTTGGTTCTCACCTGTTCTTCAGCCATCTTTGTTATTTTCTTGCATTTGAAATGTCGTTTCGTTACATCAAAGTTGTCTAATAAGAAAACATGTTTCGATTTGTTTACCATCAAATCTAAAAATACTACGGTTGTCGAAATATAAAAAAAAAAAGTTGTTGGTAGCTAATGCTTAGGATTGGCAAACTCGTCTACAAATCAAATCTGAAAACATTTCAATCCTGTCTAGAAATATAAGCGAATCAACAGAAACTATCGAGTTCAGTTAAAAAACTTATGATGCAACGAAACGTTGCAATATCACAAGCACAGAGAACTTATTATCACAAGAAAGACGCGTTCAAAAAATTGCGTTCAGAATTTTCTCTCTTTGTTATGTAGAGTTTTTCGTATAGTTTTTAGTTTCTATTACAGTATTTTGATGTAATAGAAACTAAAAACTATTCTAATTTATATTTTTTTAAAGCCTATTCATCTTATAATTTTTTTAAGCTTGTTTGGATGTACCTGATTAAATTGTTTTTCCAATCGGCCACCCTGTTTTTTTATCATATTCAAAAACATATAATATGTTTATGTTTCTCTGTGTTCAAAAACTAGGGTGTGAAGACTCAAGAGTTTATGTATTTATATTATGGTGCATCTCATGAATGAAAGCCTTTTATATTCAACCGATATGAACACCGGTCATTATGATAAATTATAACTAATTAATTTTACCTATTCTATACTGGTAGCTCTGGTAGGAAGTGTCGCTTATGTTTAGTTTTTTCGGCTTTCGTTAACGTATTCTTGAGTGCTCTGATGATGTTTTATCCTCAGGAAAAAGTCAGTCAGTATAAGACCTGACTACCTATATCGCTAGAGTGGTGTGTTGTTAATTAAAACTCCAGATAACGTTTGTATGTGTAGGACTTACCTATAGCTAAATTGGCGCGTCTTGTACACGTATTATGTGGACATTTTAATAAAGTGGACTACATGAATAACAACCATTAAGGTTGCCCTAGTTGATCATTCTCCCACCCTGTATATAATAGTAATCTTTGATTCTCCCATACAAACGTTTGCTGGCGATTACTCCACTGTTTGACGGTGTACATTTTAAATTAAAAAAACCGGCCATGTGCGAGTCGGACTCGCGCACGAAGGGTTCCGTACCATTAACGCAAAAAACGGCAAAAAAACACGTTTGTGGTATGGAAGCCCATATTTATTTTATTCGGTTATTAGTATTTGTTGTTATAGAAATACATCATCTGTGAAAATTTCAACTGTCTAGCTATTACGGTTCATGAGATACAGCCTGGTGACAGAAAGACAGACCGCGGCAATAATAGGGCCACGTTTTTATCCTGTGGGTACGGAACCCTAAAAATTATACAAATTTGTTTCATCATTAAGTAGCCCTGTATGGAAAAAAATATAAAAAAAAATATACCTATTTCAAAGATATGATAGCGTCTCAAGTTCCATATTTCAACACTAATTTTAACGCATTTTTGGGCGCAAATAAATACCTTAAGAAGAAGGAAAAAACAGTCGTATAGGGATAGATTAGTAGTTCCTGTGGTTCAACAATGCAAATAATTTTATTTTGGACAGATACATAGAAATAGTTTTTCATGCTAACCACAGATATAATATAATGCTAACCATACTCCCAAAGGCAATGATATTCAAATAAACAGATATGTTATAAGCGCGCGCATTGTGAAGACTCGAATAGTAGACAATTGTAACCTTTAGTCTTTAGTTTATGTGACGCATGGTGAAGAGCGATACGCTTTGTTGAAACAAAAACAAAATTAAAAAAATGCCATCGTGTGTATTTAGAAAGTGTACCAATTATAATACCAAATTATATAAAACAGAAGGGATCTCATACCATATGTAAACACGCAATACACCTCAATTTACTAATTTATTTCATATTTTTTTCCTAATTTTCTGATATTTGGAGGTTACAAAAAGAAAAAACATTGGTTGTCAGAATAATGTTTGTTTACATTCACACGCAAGTGACAAAGACTAGCTGTCTCTTTTTTTCTTGTTTGTTTTATCAAGCCATCCCTTTCGACATTGTAGTGAAATGTCAGATGAATGAAAAGTGTGTATGTGTGCTGCCGCTGCTGCGCGGAACACTTTTTTCAATTGTTTTGTGAGTGTATAACGTATCTGTTTATTTGAATATCATTGCCCAAAGGTCTTTTTATAAAATTTAGGGCGGCCGTTTTGTCCTAAATCGGACAAATCGGAATTGGAAATCGGATTGTCGGAATCGAACAATTCGCAACAAATTTGCAAAAGTGTGTATTCGTACGCGAACTAGCTTTTTAATGCTTATCATAGCATCTATCTCTTTCGAACGTGTTGTCAGATGACATAGCATCATGCATTTTAACCCCGCGCACAAAATAGTTCGTGCCGTCGACTAGGGGAACCTTAAGGCATGAATCTGCCTCCATCGACTGCAGTCCAAAGTTACCATCACCACCTGCTATCATTTGCTTGATGGCGTAGTTTCTTTCACATGGTCAGACCATTGTGTTGGCGACCGGCCTCGTACTTCTTTCCTTCGGTAATAAGTATTGCTAACAATGACCAGCTTTTCAAGGTTGCTTTCCCCCCTTTACATTAAGTGGCCTAAGCAGGGCACACGCTGTAAGCAAACTGTAGACAATCGGGTCTTGATATTGAGTTGTGATAGGACAGACTCTTCATATCCGAGAGAGCTTCATTTCAGAGTCCAGCGTCGGACTGGGACTCAAAAAAGTACCGGGACTTTTTTTAAACTGCGGCACACACTTGGCAAAGGCAAACAATAGGGGTGAATGTAATAATTATCGGAGGCTATGTTTGAATTAAATTGAATTATTACTGACTTATTAGGAATAATGACATGAAATCAATCAATCTGTCTAGCCTTGTTCCCAACTATTGTTGGGCTCTTCTTTCAGTCTAACTGGATATAGCTGAGTACCAGTATTTTACACGAAAGGACTGCCTATCTAGCTTTTCGAGCTTGAGCTTGAGTCGTGGCATCGATCTGCGAGCTGGGTTTGGAGATAGCGCCTCATAAAACTGAGGCTATGGTTCCATAAACTGCAGGGGGGCAGATAGCCACCCAGCTCGTCAGTGGCAGTTGGAGATGCGCAAGCCCAGGTGGTTCGATACATTAACTGTCTTGAGTTAACCCTGGATGGTCAGTGGGGCTTCGAAGAGCATTTCGAGCGCCTGCAAGTCCTTCTCGTTGAAAAGGCAGTGGGTGCTTTGCATAGACTGGTACTCAACTTCGCGGGACCATGGGAAGAAGTTCACCGCCTCTACGCGGTGTCGTGCGATCTATCAGGTGTCCGACGCTGCGGGGCTAAATAGCCTGCAGCGGAAAATGGCCATTCGTATCGCACGAGGTTACCAAACGGTATCCTTTGCGGCGGTAACACTCCTGGCACGCTTTCCTCTGCTAGATATTCTGGCGGATATGGAAGCGAGGGTTTACAACCGAAATTGCGCCATCCGGCAGAATGGTGATATCGTGCCAGAAACTGCTGTACTCAGGCAGAGGCGGCAGGAACGGCGACACGCGCTCGAGCGGTGGCGCAAGCGGCTACAGCAGCCAAAATTTTCACGCAAG
Organism: Orthosia gothica; assembly: GCA_949775005.1. NCBI lineage: Eukaryota > Metazoa > Arthropoda > Insecta > Lepidoptera > Noctuidae > Orthosia > Orthosia gothica. The sequence continues at coordinate 11,689,374 of OX459061.1, read as the reverse complement.
CGCGTTGCCGAGGCCGTCCTGCCGCACTTCGAAGCAAAGCTGAAAAGAGAGGAGCGCATCTCCTACGGACTCAGACATGTACTGACCGGGCACGGTTGCTTCGGTGAGTATCTGAATAGGATTGGGCGAGACACCACGGCAAATTGCCACCACTGCGGAGGTGACCTTACTCTGCACGGCACATGCTCGAGGAGTGTCCAGTGTGGGCCTTTTAGCAGCGGTTCTTAGTCGCCAGGATCGGGTGAGACCTGTCTTTTCCAGCAGTTGTGAGGGCCATGCTGACAGAGACAGAAAACTTAAGGAAAATAGGCTTCTATGAGACCTTGATGGTCCAGAAGGAGGCCACCGAGCGGGATCGTGAGAGGGCCAATCCCACTCGGAAAAGGTGGCGTCGAGAAGCCAATAGCCCTGATGCCTAAAACGCCAAAACCCTCCATGCATTATAAGCAGGCGGGACTCCGTGGTCACGGGCGCTGAGACTGGGGACGTCCACCCACCAAGTCAATCCAGGAAAGACGGTGGCACAGTGATCACATGCTGCCGTGCACAGCGAGGCTCAGGGGCGACGCTCTTTCAGTCTCTCCAGGGTTGTGCCGGGGTCGTTTTAGTGAGGTACAAAGCCCACACTCCCTAGTCTTTTCCTCTAAAGTCCAGGGGCCTTTTGAAGTTTAACAAAAAAAGAAGGGGCGGAGGGCGTCCACAGATATCCACCATCGAAAGAAAGAAAGAAAGAAAACTTGTTTATTTGGCACACACAGATACACACAATGTACAAATATAAGGAAAATCGCGATTGGTCTTGAGCATCACGCTTCTTAATTATTCTTAATTCTTTGTTGTATACCAGAAAACAACATTACATACAAGTGATAATAAAGTACATGTACAAAGGTCACCTCACCGCGCTTCACCTCGCTCCACGTCATTCCGATGCTCGTCGCTTCTGCCAAAACGTTGCGACGCCAGGTTTGACGGGGACCTATTTAAAGATCGTAGTAGATGGCGTTCTGTAGTTGCCGCCTGTGGCACTCCCCTTTCCAATGGAGTCTATGCATGTGAAAAGAGTTTAAGTGTTGTAATATGTGGTGTGGACCGGGTAAGTTCACTTTTACAGCTACATCTGGGATAAACTCGGGTAACATGTTCTTACTCTTTTTCAGCCAAAGTATAATACTCACAACGGATCTTTGTCTCTCTGAATTGGCTGCAATACCCTGTGCAGTAGCTATTTTTGGGTCAATGTTTAAGGTGAAGTTATCATTGTATAACTGTCTCTTTTACTCGCTTACGTTTGTCCCATCGTCTCTCTATTTCTCTATGCAGTATACTCGATAACAAACTGTTACTTGCGCAATGGCTGGCAGATTCAACTTCAGAGACATAAAGATCCGTTGTGACGATTATACCTAATGTTGCTGGCAGCATAAAGTCAGAAGAGCAAACCGCAAAATCCGACGAAAGATTATTTTAGTACAAAAACAGAACAAAAGCAAAACTTGTCAAATTGTTTTAGTTATCATCGACAAGACTGTAGAAAAATGTAAGAAATTATTTTCGCTGTTTATCATTCTAAATTAATGTGGTAGTTTACCCGACGATGTTACGCATTACAGTATCAAGAGTTAAAAAGGTGCGTTCAGTCGCCTTAGTACGTCGTATCCTGAGCGGAGATCTCTGCGGAGTACCAGGTGAGCTTGAGTTATGTGTGACGGTGCCAAAGACACCTGTACCAGTGTCCCACTTGCGGCGACGAAGTGACTTGACGACAATTTTATTCGGTGCAGAAATGTACACAAATATAGACCTAGGATGTAATTCTGGTTTTATTTGTTAGCTGTACTCGTTGGCACAAGGGTATGCAAGCTACTTGTGCACTTATATGCAAGTTACAGGCATCATAATATGTATTCCTCGCCCAATCATTGAGTTAATATGTACTACGTACTACATTATTACCTCAATACCAATAATCTGCAATGGGTCTGATGCCAGTAGTTATTCAACTCGCCCTCCTATTGTAGGGTCAAACTATTAACTACTAGGTACTCAAATACCAAATAAAAACGATAAACAAACACACTGATGGTTATCAATATGTAATGACGATAAAAAGAAAAAAAAACTAATAAATTAACTTCAGAAGTACGCCGTTGACGTCGAAGTCGTTTGAAGTTGCTTGAATAGTTTAATTTTTATTTTCTCTCCGATTTATTTAATTAGCTTGTAGGAGGTAGTTACCTAATGTTAGAATTTTGGTATGATTATGGTGTCCGATTCTCTTATGTATCTACGCCTCCAATTGCGAATTAGCCTTTCCCCTATCACAGATAACCCCAATATTCTAAATCCTCGCCTTCGCTCATCATAAACATTTCAGCTGAAAGACTTCCACTGCTGGACATAGGCCTCCTCCAAGCGTCGCTACACTGACCGGTCCCTTGCGTCTCGCATCCAGTGGATCCCAGCAACCTTCACCAGGTCATCGGTCTACCTGGTGGGAGGCCTTCAGACGCAACGTTCGCAGTCGCCACTCTAGAACTTTTCTGCACTATCAGCCATCCGTTCTGTAACCAATGTGCCCTGCCCACTGCCACTTAAGTTTGGCAATTCTTCTGGCTATGTCGGTTACACTAGTTCTCTTGCGGATCTCTACATTTCTGATTCGATCATACAAGGAAACCCCGAGCAGAACCCTCTCCATTGCCCTATAGGTGACTGTAAGCATTCTGATGAAACCCATTGTGAGCGACTGCGTCTTAGAGCCATAGGTCCATCACTGGCGAGACACATTGGTCATAGACTTTCATCCTATGACAGTGTTAGTGGCATTGACACTATAATTCCAAGGGTTCTCGTTGGTAACCCGTTGATATGATGACTGACTCCTGTGGAATGGACGAAGTTTCCATCATCATCATAATCATCAATCCAGCCGAAAGACGTCCACTGCTGGACATAGGCCTCCCCCAGGCGTCGCCACTTTGACCGATCCCGTGCGTCTCGCATCCAGCGCCTTTCCGCAACCTTAACCAGGTCATCGGTTCACCTAGTGGGAGGCCTTCCAACGCATCGTCTTCCGGTTCGCGCTCGCCATTCCAGAACTTTTCGGCCCATCGGCCATCCGTTCTGCGAGCAATGTGCCCTGCCCACTGCCACTTAAGTTTCGCAGTTCTTCGGGCTGTGTCGGTAACTTTGGTTCTCCTGCGGATTTCCTCATTTCTGACGAGATCACGCAAGGAGACTCCGAGCATAGCCCTCTCCATTGCCCTTTGGGCGACTTTAAGCTTTCTGATAAGGCCCATTGTGAGCGACCACGTCTCGGTCCCATAGGTGATCACTGGCAATACAAACTAGTCATAGCCTTTTGTCTTGAGACACTGCGGTAAATTGGACAACTTCCCGAACGCGCGAATTAAGTAAGCGACAACGGAAGAGTTTAAAAATAAACTTTATTTGATCCCAGTTACAGCAAGACAGTAATTACTTAATTCTACAAAATGTTGATCTTATATACTAATCTTATTGCTAACCAATCATCTCTGCTAATGACGCATGTCCTAGATATTATATGCTGACATATAGCTGTTATTCTAATATAATATAATTATTGGCTGATGAAGCTAATATTGGGGGATTGGGGTTCCTTAACTCCTCCCTCCCTAAGAGAGAAATTATCCGAAGGCGTCGCAGATGACTTCGGAGAATTTCGGCAAAAACGAAAAACATTTAATTTGTATGAGATGACGACAATAATTATTATGATAATGATATACTCTAAAATGGTCCATACGCTAATTTCTATTGTCACTATTTGGGTTGTATCGTCACTTTCACTAAATTTGGCACTTTGTAACAATTCTTTCATGTCACTAAAGTCCACGTTTCTTAGGTCGACCTTCTCCGTCCTTGTCTGTATGTCTTGTTGAAGCTCTGGCATCTCGACCAATGGGAGCTTGAAACTGGAAATTGTAGTGTTTGTGGCGGCACCAACAATTACTCCTCCTATTTGCGCCTCGCATTGTTGACTCAGTGTCACGATATAGGTCCCAAAGATGTTGTATTTGCGGATTTCCTCATTGCAGTTTTCGGTAATGATCAGGTTGTCCTCTGTGTAGACCAACCATTGGCTATCCGTTATCTTCTGCACCTTAGGCTTTTCTATCTTGATACGATTCTTTACGCAGCTATTGTAGTTATTCTTCATCAACATAATTTGTTCTATACAGGTCTCGACTGGATTCTGAGCTAAATTACTTTCATCACAAAGAAATCTGTCATTTTCAATTTCAGTACATGAGTTTACCACGGGCATGTATTTCAATCGATTCACCATTAGGTAAGGGTATTTGGGAATAATGGTAAAAGTGTCTGGAGAATGGAAAATAGGAATAGGAATAACCTTATAATAATTATATGTTTCGTTGTCTATTAGAGGGACTTCTAACACAAATACTAATCTATTGTTATTTAAATATGATTTGACTATGATATAACGTTCTAGTTTTATTAAATTACTTTTACTAACTGGATATATTGTCCTAGCATGTTTACTAATTGTTTCTAAACTGCTGTACAGTTCTGTGCTATTTATAATAGACTGGTGCAAAACATTTAGTTTGCTAAAGGCGATTGCGGACTCTATTTCTTGTATGTTCTCATAACAAGTTCGAAAGTTGCTTAAAATTTGGTACATAGTATCTATTATTCGTAGTAACTTGTTAAATTTGAATTCATTTTCAGCTAGTTTTTCTATGCCATTAGTGTGTGAGCCTAATCTTTTAATATTTGAATTTATGATTTCTGAGTCATTTACTAATTTATCGAAAGCTTTTTGCATTGATGACACTTTACGTTCGACTGCATGTTCTCTATTCTGGAGTAAAACGATTTCCTTCTCATATTTAATTGCATCGTCTTCATCTAAATTACCAGATATAGCTTTTACAAATGAGCCCAGAGGGTTGAACAAAGCTCGTTTGTTTCTATGATTAAGGGGTAAAATTTGATATAATTTATCTTTAGTAAGTCTTATTAAATACTCGATTTGGTTTTCTATACCTAAAGTTTCATTACTTAATTTGCTTTCTATAATTTTCGATTTCATATTGCTAAAATCGCGAATATTATTATCTATTTGTAAGCTTAAGGATTCTAAATCTAAAATCTTAAATATAGTCCAATAATTATTCTTCTTCACCGCTACTCCCATCTTCAACGACGCTATCCCCGGATTCCGAGTGAAGTTCTGGAGTTCCAGCGTGAATCCTGACATCACTAGTACCAGAAGTACTAGGCATGACCTGTGGAGGACGTTTTACATTTTTTATCGCCACTCTAGTTGGTCTTTTATTTAATTCTACAGGCACTATATTACGTTCGGTTTCACCAGTGATTTCGGCTTTTTCATAGCGAGGTTTTTCCTTAGCTTTCCTAGTCCTAGTATTCTTCATGTAAATAGTATCTCCTGTCTTAAGGACTGGTGTTTCTTCACCTCCTTTCCTATCTCTTACCTTAAGTTTATCTGTGTTTAATTTATCTGTTACAAATTCGTATAGTACTTTGAGACGTTTCCTATGATCTAATAATAATTTCTGAGTTAAATTTTTCTCCCTATCGACATTAAATACATTTCCGGCATCGGTATGCCCAAAGACTAGTTCAAAAGGCGTAAAATCTGTCGCTGAGTGTATGGTGTTATTATATGCCATAATAGCATACGTCATAACGGAAGCTGCATCTAAATCGTTTTTTTTCATATTTTGCTAATCGGTAAATTTCGATGATAGTAGAATGGAATCTCTCGACTATTGCCATAGAACTGGGATTGTTTGGAGTCCCTATGTGCAATTCTATTTTGTATAGACTTAACATTTCCTTAATTAACATGTTATTAAATTCTGTCCCTGAATCACAACTTATTCTACTGGGCAATCCATAAATACTAAAATATTTAATTAATGCTCTAACTATCTCTGGTGTACTCCTATTAGGTACCTCTATTGCCTGTGCTAATTTACTAAAAGCATCTACAATAGTTAAATAATATTTTCCTTCAATGTATAATAGATCCATAAAAGCTTCTTGGAATGGACTATTCTGAGTTTGGGTTAACTGAATTTGAGGTTTAATGGGCTTTCTATCGTACTTCATTTTTCTACACATTTCGCAGCTGTTAATAACTGTTGTAACTATTTCTTTCATGTTTGGCCACCAATAATATCTCTTAAGTTTAGCTAAAGTTTCCCTAATGCCTCTATGACAGGTTTTCCCGTCGTGGTATTTCATAATAACTTCTTTCTGATCCTCTTCTGACTCTGTCAAATTGATCACTCTTTCTGTACATTCTGTTAACTTAACTGAACCCTTTTTAAACAAGTTAATAACCATGTTTGAAAAAGATTTTCTAAACGATGGATGTTCAAAATAAATATGATATTTATGTTTAGGATCTATATATTCTTTTAGAAAGTCTTTAACTAATTTGTCATTATTTGTTGGTAAGTGAACTTCAAAAATTTTCTGTTTATTATTAGAAATATCCTTTACTGTCAATTTATCTTTAAACCATGAGTGAACTAAAATTTGTCTAGCTTTAGTATCTACAGCTTCATTTAAAATAGGAATACCTTCATGTTCCCTATTTGAAACTGAATTAGCTGTGACGCCATCATCAGAATCCAAAAGTTCTATCGTTTCTATGGGCGTTTCGTCAAATTGCAGCTCTTCATCTATAATTTTTTGTATTCGCTCTTTCCTATCACCTACGTTAACAAATATCGAATCTAAATCGTCGTTAATTGCATTAATTTTAATCCTAGATAAGGCATCTGCATTTGTATTTTGAGGCCCTTTCTTGTACTTAACCTCGTAGTCATATTCCTCTAAGCGTAAACGCCAACGCGTGAGCTTACTGTTGGGTTCTTTTAATGAATACAGCCATACTAATGGTCTATGGTCTGTAAAGATAATAAATTTATTGCCATATAGATAAGGCCTAAAATGCTTAACTGCCCATATTATGGCTAAAAGCTCCTTCTCAATAGTACTGTATTTTACTTCTGTGTCACTCAGAGTCCTGCTAGCATATGCTACTGGCTTGTCTGAGCCTATTGATCCTTGTGACAATACAGCCCCAATTGCAAAATTCGATGCGTCGGTAGTTAAAATAAAACTTTTACTAAAATCGGGATACTGTAATAAAGGTGCGTTTGTTAAAAGTTTTTTACATGTTTCAAAACATTCCCTATACTCATCATTAATAATTATTTTACGACCTTTCTTTAAACAAGCTGTTAAAGGTCTAGTTAGTTTTGCAAAATCTTTGATGAATTTCCTATAATAACCAATGAGTCCTAAAAAGCTTTTTATTTGTGTAACTGTTTCTGGAATAGGATATCTTAAGATTGCATCAATTTTATCATTATTTGGCTTCAATCCTTCACTTGTAATAGTGTGCCCTAAGTAAAGAACTTCCTTTCTAAGAAAATGTGATTTGTCGAGTTGTATTTTTAAATTTGTCGCCCGAAAACGATCAAAAACTGCTCTAAGTTTTTCTACATGCTGAGTCAGCGATTTAGAAAAAATTATGACGTCATCAAGGTATACCAGGCAATGTAAGCCCTGGAGACCTCTTAGAACGTTATCCATAGCCCTCTGAAATGTTGCAGGTGCTGTTTTTAACCCAAACGGCATCCTGTTAAATTCATAATGTCCTGAAGGTGTACTGAAAGCTGTTTTCGCCCTATCTTCTTTCTGGACCTCGATTTGATGGTATCCACTAGCTAAATCTAAGGTAGTAAAATAGGTACTATTGCCTAGCATATCAAATAAATCATTTATGTTGGGCAAAGGGTATTTGTCATCGGTAGTAATTTCATTGAGACGTCTATAATCAACTACCATCCTCCATTTTTGCTGTCCTGATGAATCTAATTTTTTTGGCACTAAATGTACGGGAGCACTCCAGGGGGAGTGTGATTCCTGGATGATATTGTCCCTTAACATTTTATCTACCTGATTCCTAATTTCTTTCGATTGAATGGGAGGTAACCTATGTGCTTTAATATTTATAGGATCTTCATTCCTTGTTCTAATTCTATGTTTTACTTGATTTGTAAACGTTAATGGAATATTCTCACAATAAAATATGTCCTTATACTCATTACATAGCCCTTCGATGGTTTTACGTTCCTCAGAATTCATGTGGTCTAACTGTAATTTTTTTAAATTATCTGTTAGCATCCTATCTATTTCTATGTTATTTTCTGTAAAATTAATGTGAACAGATGGGTTCTGCCTGTAAGGTTCGACCGTAAAAGGTCCTGTTACCACTAAGGTTCTGGTTTCATCCGTATAATTCTGAATAACGGTTGATGCGTAACCTTTAATACACTTAACTAATGCGGTGGGCATTCGAATCCCTTCCGAAAATTGTTTAAATTGTAGTATAGCTTCCCCGTCTAGTAAGTTGACTGGCAATCTAACTCTTAATTCACTACGAGATGGCAATTGATATACCTCTCTCATAGGTGGTGCGTATATTATTGGAATATTCGCATTTTTTAAATGCAAAACTTGACTTTCCATGTTTATTTTTGCCTGTAACTGTTTAAGTAGGTTACTACCTATTAACCCATCATACCTATCATCAACACTGTAAACATAAAATTTATGAAATTCCTTACTGCAAAACGTAGCTGGTAAAGGAATAAATGCCGTTTCGCTATGAACACTCGATGCGTGAGTACTAACAACTTCGAAGGGTTCATATTGCAACCGATCCCTAAAGTACTTGTTTGCAATGTGTGGGCTTATGAAAGACCTAACACTGCCTGTATCTATCATAAACACTGCATTTAATTCTGGTACAACTATGTGTGGTAAGTTAAGACGTTTATTGCAATTAATTTTTATTCGCTCTCTAGGGTAGAGGCGGTTATACAAAAATTTCCCTGTCTGGGATCTTCAGGAATTTCCTGGAACTCATTATTTGAGTTGTCAAAACTTGGTTCGTTATAGCTATGATTATTAGTGTAATTAACACGGCGTGAACTTGCAGTGCGCATAGTAACGTCAGTGTTCGACTTTGAACCCGGCGGAGATGCTTGCGCTGCAAAAGGTGACGTTCGCGGTGCATATGCCGTGGACTGTTGGCTTTGTTGCGCCATCGGAAACTGTGACCTACTTGTCCTATTGTTATGATCATTATTATTTGTCCGATTGAAATTATTTTGATTATAATGTTGCCTATAATTCCTAAACTGCTGCGAATTGTTCATCGTAATTGAACTACTCGTGGCGTTATTCGGTGCAACTGCACTGGATAGGCTCTGCGAATTATACTTCGCACTATTGAAATCGGAAAAAATATTTTTATTAGATCTATTATAATTGCGGTGATCGTTTGTTTTAGAATTATAGACTGATTGAAAGTTCTGTTCTTCTAAAATAATTTTCAACGCGTCTTCCAATGTCGAAACGTCGCGTAAACGAACTAACCTAACTAGGAATGGCGGTAAATTGAATAGAAAAACATTCATCGCCCTATTACTGTAGATTATCTGCTTAGCCTTCCGTAAAGAGTCATCAGCAATAGTCTCTGATATTTTGGAAAATAAAATGCTTCTCATATGCTGTATCCTATGACACAAATCTAAGTAACTTTCACCTTTGTTAATTTTACAGGATTCTAACTCCATTGCTAGACAATCTTCAGTACGTGGGTCGCCAAAGTGTTGATTTAACAGCATTTTTAGCTCATCCCACGTATTTATAGAGTCCCTTTCGCCTACCAAACTAGCTGCTTCGCCTGTTAATCTACTTGTTACTACATGAAATAAATAATTGTTTTGTACAACGCTCCCTTGGAATGTTGTTAAAATGTATTCACATTTTTTAATAAATAAGGGTAACGCTCTAACATCGCCATTAAATACTGGAATTATGTTTACCATCTCTTGCGGAACACGGTTTATACCTTCCATTATGAAGTGAAATAACGAAGCTTCACAAAAAGTAAGCACAAAAATTAATAAATTATCCCTAACTATTTACTACAACTAACAATCTATAAAATATTATTACGGCGTTGTCCAATCCCTAATAATACACACAACATAGATTAATACAAGGTTGGGATGCAAATGGAAGAGCTGAGAGGAAGGTGAAAAGATTTACTCACAATTCCGCAGCTATCTTCATGATCCCTGAATTACTGCTTGGCTCCTGGTCCTCTCCTGGCTTGATGTGGCTTCTTAATGTATTTGTTTGTTCGGTGATCTCTGCTGAACCGTTGAAACGGACGTCGGCTGCTTCCCGTAGATGTGGATACGTGACAGACTGACTACAGAGATCCTACCGGCTGCGCCAATTAAGTAAGCGACAACGGAAGAGTTTAAAAATAAACTTTATTTGATCCCAGTTACAGCAAGACAGTAATTACTTAATTCTACAAAATGTTGATCTTATATACTAATCTTATTGCTAACCAATCATCTCTGCTAATGACGCATGTCCTAGATATTATATGCTGACATATAGCTGTTATTCTAATATAATATAATTATTGGCTGATGAAGCTAATATTGGGGGATTGGGGTTCCTTAACTCGCGCTTTCTCGAAGTTAGACCTACCCAGCTGGACCGTTTGTCCCAGGTAGACATAATCGTCTACAAATTCGAGTGTAGAGTCTCCGATCTTGACAGGAGAAGTTTCCATCAAAAGAACTTAAAATATAGGCAATTAGCCTAAACTGATACTCACGGTGCCCGAAGGCCTAGTGGCATTAGGCCTTCGGGCTTCGTGAGTTTCAGTAAGGTACAGCTAATATGTTGCTGGTTTCTTTCTCTGTCCCTCAAAGTGACCACTGTTTTATCACACTTTTTGTAGGTAATAATGAGTACTTTAATCATGTATGACATAATTTTTATGTATCATCAATAGTTTTCTCAATGCACGCCAAATAACGAATTTTACAGGCAAAATTTTGCCACTTTGGGTTACATTATACAATTTTCCTAAGGATCTCTAATTTTTTTGAAAATAAATTATAGCCGATGTTACTCTGGAATAATGTACCTATAGCTTTCCATCATCACATCATCAGCCTTTTTAATCTTCCCACTGCTGGGACACAGGCCTCCTCTCATAGAGGGAGTAGGCTATAATCCACCACGCGGGCCCAGTGCCGATTGGTAGATGTCACATGTCTTTGAATTTTTGGTTCTAGGACATGCCGGTTTCCTCACGATGTTTTCCTTCACCGTTAGCTTTCCATAGCTTTCCATAGGTGAAAGAATTGTTAAAACCGGTTCAGTAGTTTCGAAGCCTATACGATATAAACAAAAAAGTCTTTCCTCTGTATAATATTGGTATGGACTAGCTTCTCCCAGTGGCTTCGTCTGCTTGAAAAGTGTTTTCTTATCCCAAGGGAACAATAATGGTACGTACCGGGATGAAAAGGGAACATTATAGTCTATGTGCTATTCCAGACTATAAGATATCTCTCAAATTTCATCCATATCCGTCCAGCCGTTTGAGCGTGCAGAAGTAACAAACATACACACTCACAAACATTCGCCTTTATAATATGATGGGATAGTGTGATTATGATAAGTTATTTGACCCAAATTGCCAATATCTTTGTTGTACATGGGTAGGTACTTACGTATAATTAGCCAATACTCCAGCGCATGCGGATAAAGCAGTTATATAAGCAATATCAATATTTAAGGCTAACCAAGAACTTTAGCGTAATGCTATATAACCTATAGCCTTTCTCATGGCTATCATATACAAAAAATATCTTTTTTTTACTGGTAGTTCCAGTCATTAAAACAAACTCAAACTATGTCCATGCCAAATTTCATCTAAATCGGTTCAGTAGATCCAGAGATTACCCCCTACAACCTCACAAACTACCTCTTTCCATCCATTGGCTTTGGTAAATTTTAATTCCTTTTACTCTTAATTCAAACTTTTTGGAAGACAAAGGAAGAAAAATGGCGGAAAAAGCCTGTGGGGATAATTTAAAATTTCAATTCACACTCGTATATCTCTTTATCTAATTTATTTTATGCATATTTACAAGCATACTCATGGCTTTTTTCGCTATTTTTCAGTTTCAAATGCTGTGGTAAGAAAAGCGCTCGAAAGTACAAAATCTACAGACGATGGCAATCAATGTACGTTGGGATCAGAAGACAATGTCGATAAGAAAAGCGACGAAGCCGCTAGTCTGGACAAAACGTTGACCGAAACTAGTCAACCATTATTATCATCTAGTATTCCTCTAACACAACGCGAAAGATGCCAGAAAATAATAGATAAAGCATTTGGGAACTGCGAACATACTACGGAATCAGATCCAGAGGTGGGTGAACAATACTTTTCACATAGCGTCAACCTTGAAGAGGCGAGGCGTGAAATTCTTGAAGCCGAGGAAAGATTGAAAGTAGAAGAAGAATTGCATATACCGATCCCTTTACGACATGATAGTAGAACACAGTATGGCATTTTTAATATGCCTCATAACTTGGATGACCACGATGAAATCTTACATAAGGTTTCCATATCGGAAGTTCATCCTACAGCAAAAGACCCTAATCTTGACAAAGACGTCGAGAGCTATGTTAAAGATCCAGAAAGTTTAGAAAATAAGGCGCTCCGTGATGATGATGTTGAGACTATCGAAATGGGTAAAGATGAAAGAAGAAAATATGTGTATCGGAAAGCAATATCACAAGAACAAATACCAACTTTACTACCTTATAGTAAAACACAGTTTGGCGTTTATTCATTGACTCGTGCAGATGACAGCTTTGCTGATCCTGAAATACTTACGGAACCCACGTTGGAAATAGTTGGCGAAAGTCAAGATTTAGATAAGACCTTCGCTACTAATGCTAACGAAGACGTTGAGAAGTGTGTAAAAAATCTAGAAAATAAGAAGTTTAGTGATAGCAATGTAATAAAACACATGTTCATTAATGCTACCACTGAAAAACACGAAGAGGAACAATTACTTCAAAAACTGGAAATCATAGAAGAAACTCCGTTAGTCGAAGCGCAGAAACCTAAACTTGATGGGTTTAATGCGACGCCAAAGGTTTTAGGAGACAAAAGTGTATTAAGTAGCAAGAATATAGAAAACAACCAAGGTAACTTACCTAGTAACTTAGATGACGTGGCTAAACGCTGTCTGAACAGTCCACTTGGGCAGATTGATGAAATTTTGCTCAATGAAATGGAAAAGCTTCCTTGTACCCGTAAAACTGAAAGCAACGCCCTCTTGAAAACTCAACTGCGAGACATCCTAGCTCAAGTGAACGAATTAAAAGAGCATTCAAACACTGGTGGCAAGAGCCGCAAATTCAAAGATGAAGAGGAAGAAAAAGTTCGTTCCGAAATACTGTGTATAGCAGGCATAATTAATCCAACACGAAATTGCATGCAGTATGCATTACCCGATTTAAATAAACAAGCTGAAGAAGATGGCCAGCCAGCGAGAGAAACAGTAGAAATAATCAAACAAGAAATTAAGAACGCATCTCCACTAAAGAATACAAAGTCAAACGAAGCTATAGTGACGAATAAGCATGTTGTTACTGGGGTTGAGTCAATGCAAGAGTCTAAAGGAACAGCAAGTATCGTTAATAACTTAAGCAGATATGCGCAAAATCCGCAATGGCCTTCTGCTGGAGAAACTGAAAAGAGTTTCTCCAAACTAGCATCATACAAAGGCGTTCATAGACCTTCATATGAAACGGTGAATGCATCAAACTATGCGATGCATGGACAACAACAAAAAGCTGGCAGAAATTCATTGTATTCACGAAACTCATATAATGGCCCGGACATGTGGGGCCACAAACAATCAAATGCTTCCGCTTCAGACTATTTGCTACAAAAAAGAGAAACGGACGGAATTGAAGGACAAGACCAAACACCACAAGGTCAGTCCACAGAGGAAGAGGGCGTAGTTCATAAACCAAATACTGCGAATAAAAAATGTGAAAGAGTGCCATTCTCAAATTTAAATTTAGTAGAACACAAATGGAATAAACAGACGGAACCTTTACCTAAGGGAGACAAGGCAACTACACTATGCACTCCAGAAAAATTATACTCAACAGAACAACGTCAAGAATATCGAAAAGGCAGTTTATCAGACGAGATGCTGAAGGAACACGAGCTAGACCCTGGCCCGGACATGTGGGGCCACAAACAACAAAACGCTTTCGCTTCAGAAACTGACTATTTGCTACAAAAAGGAGAAACGGACAGAATTGAAGGACAAGGCCAAACACCACAAGGTCAGTCCACAGAAGAAGAGGCTGTAGTTCATAAACCAAATACTGCGATTAAAAAATGTGAAAGAGTACCATATACCAATTTCCATTTGCCAGAACACAAATGGAATAAACAGACGGAACATTTACCTAAGGGAGACAAGGCAACTACACTATATACTCCAGAAAAATCATACTCAACAGAGCCACGTCAAGAATATCGAAAAGGCAGTTTATCAGAAGAGTTGCTGAAGGAACACGAGCTAGACCCTTACTATGTGTTAGCATGCAACGAGACCTGTCCGATAGCACCTGTATCTACTATTTCCACTTTAAAAAATAGTGATTTTGTGGATAGCACCGAGTCACTACGTATGATGAAAAATAATCAGGAGTCTCGACGAAATAAACCGCTTCCTAGAGATGTGATGTTAGTAGAAGAAAACGTGTCTCAAGACACACAAGTCCTCCACGAATTAGATAGGGAATTAGAACCGGAAGTCCTTCCCGAGCCCGAATATACAGCCATGCCAGCGTCTGAATGTAAAGAACCGAGGGACATAATTCAAAATCTCCCGAGGCTCAGTGATAATGTATCTCTTTCGGAGCTACTACGAAGAGTGAGGCAAAGAAATCGACTCAAGTGTATCGGCGATCTCAAAGCTATGGGCGTTACCGTGTCGCCTACCGTCGGCGTTGGGAAATGCCCAAGACCAGCTCCTAAGTGTCCGCCTACAGCGCCCAGGTCTCCACCAAATAATCCGGTGCCTCCACCCACCTTTGGGCTGCCTATGTTGAAGGGTAGACCACCTGTTTGTAAGCCAATAAAAAAAGATAAGCCAGGATGTAAATGTACAGCTTGTGACACGGACGTGTCATGTGGTGTACAGATAGGAGAAATTTGTCCAGAACTGGCTTACGAGTTGAGCGAAGCCGAGGTCTTTGCTTTAACATCAAAGTCAAATTGGACAAAAGTGATTGAAGACCGTCTTCAAACTATGGGCATTGTTTTGAATGGAGCTTTGCGTCATGTGAAATCGAGTACCGAGATGTTGTTTGCTAGAGAATATGATCCCTGGACACCGATCCCATCTTGGCCATTGCCAACGAAAGCCGGTAACCCCTGTGATAAGAAGTGCAAACCGACCTTGCCATGCAACGTAGGGTGTCCTCTCAGCCCGAAGGTTCGAGCGAGTATGAAAACCGACCCACCTTGTGATCTCAAGCCTTGTAAGGGGTTCCCTAAGAGAACTTACTCGATGTTAGACTACTTTGCAGTGTCTCTGGGAGGGACTAAAGTGAACGATCTTGGCCATTTTTGAACTATTTATACGTTACCTATTTGTTTTTATTATAATACAGCTTTATGGTAAACAGCGAAAATAAATTGATTGATCATTATTACAAGTACCCATTTGTAGGCGTAGACTACATCTACCACTACATCCTTCTTCTAGCGTATAGTATGCCATTCACATCTGGAGTGAGAATATCGAGAGCCATGGGGATGCGCTGGCCTTCTCCCTTGACATCTCGAAGGCTTTCGACAGGGTCTGGAATGAAAGCCTTATTTTATTTATAAAATTTATTTTTATTGGTAAGCTTCCTTTTTTTCGGTCTGCCTAGTGGTAAGTGTGTTAGATTTGCAGAGTTCCTGAGGGATCGGTCCATCCGAGTGGTTATGATGGCTGCTCGTCTGGTCGGTTAGATATTAACGCCAGAGTCCCTGACGGATCATTGCTCTCGGCAACATTGTTATTACTGCACATTGATCTGCTTAAACCCGAAACCTTTGGGTATGCAGACGATAGCACAGTTGCTGAAAGATACGTGTCCAGCTTACGGGCTACTGGGTTTCTCCGTGAGGCCATGGTTGAGCGCTTGAACCTGTCCTTGAAGGCAGTCTCCGAATGGGGCGAGGTCAATCTGGTCAGTTTCAATGCTGCTAAGATCCAGGCGTCTCTTTTTTCCGCTAATAAGAGCCAATTACACCCGTCTCCACCTTCCTGAGAAGTAACCGTGCCGACAACGGACCATCCAGAGCTTCTTGGTGTTACGTTGACATCAACCCTCAAGTTTCGTCTTTTCATTGAGGCAAAGGCTCAACTGGCTGCAAAAAAATTGGGGACCCCGCAAATTTAAGACGGTACTTTACGCAAGAACAGCTGCTCAACTTGTATAAAGCACTAGTTCAGTCATGCGTGGAGTACTGCTTCTCACCTCTCGGACGAATCTGCTAAATACCAGATTGAAGCACTTGAGTCGTTTGATAGGCGGGCTAAGAGGCTCATCGGTCGAGACAAGGCTCCAGAGCCTATATCATCGGCGCTGAGTTGCCAACCTATCGGTGTTTTGTCGGTAACATTTCGGGGAATATGCGTTGGAATTGGAACTGCACGACTTGATTCCGCCTAGCCCTTTCCATCTTTGCACAACGAGACGTCCGGCAGTGCACCATCGCTACATGGTGGACATCCCACCCGTACGCACTAAGCGTTTTGGGAATGTTTTCTTTGTGCGTACAGCTATGAAGTGCAATTCCCTGCATGAGTCGGTGTTTCCTAATTGTTATAACCTATGAGTTTAATTCAAGAGGGAATTAGGTTACTTTTAGGCAAGCGTGTTTCATCGTCGGCCACATCATCGCTTACCGTCAGGTGATATAATGGTCAAACGCGAGCATATCGACAAAAAAATCTACGACCGACGGTCGGGCGAAACGGGTCGCTCCGCGGGCCGGTCAGGCTGTTGCCTGAGCCGATCCGATCCACCAGTTGGGCCGGCCCGAGCCACAGCCTGACCGCGCATATTTTGTAGCTAGCTGCTGTTTGAAAATCATTCGCGGAAAAATACCGCAAGTGCGGTCGCTTGTATTGGTAGAGGAACATCACAAAATGCGCGGCTCAAAACCGCGACAATTTGGCCTAGCGCTATCTCCCTAATCACGATTTGGCTCTATAAAAAAAGTTACATATTCGCGGGCTGGCTGACTAAAATCTGGTGTAACCTCCGCCTGCACAACATGAGTTTCTCCATGTTTACGTCTTTTTAGTTCGCTTTTGAAGCAGTCGGGTTTTTTGATTTTTTAATTAAAGTTTTTTTATTAATAACTTTTTAGTTATTTTTCTTCGAATTACGTACATTTAAACATATAAGTATTATATATATATGAAAAATCTCTCTGTATTTTGATACCCCACACGAAGGGTTTGACAGAAAAAAAAATTTGAGCCCCCACAATATGGCGCCCAAAAGCCGCCATTTTTCTATTATCCAATTTTAATGTGGCCAGTGACACTCGCAGGGTTAAGACGCATCGATTGACGTACGAATCATCAAAATCGGCCAACGCGTTTGGTCTCTGGAACGCCGCCATATAGGAGCAAACATACATACATACATACATAGACTGAAAAACACATTACCCTCCTTCAGCAGTCGGGTAAAAATGAAGGGAAAATGGAGCTGGTGTCCGGCTCCAGGTCGCTCCGCGGGCTGGTCAGGCTGTGGCCGGGGCCGGTCCGGGCCACAACCAGACCAGCCCAAGGAGGAACCGGCCCACCGGGAAAAGTAAATATTCTTAGTCGATATTTGCCTTTGTCAGTTTTCTTTCTAACACATACCTACATAATACATTAGGAGCAGGCCACATTTAAAACGCGTCGGGCGCAGAAATGGCTCGGGCGACTTCCAATTCCATTCTAATTTCATACCAAATGCATGGAAATAAAGTGCAATTTGATCAGGCGCGGGCGCCGAAATGGCGCGTCATAACCACGTCCGAGCAACGACATACCTACCGTGTGTCCTAAATTGCGCTTTATTTCCATGCATGTTGTATGATATTAGAATGGAATAGGAAGCCACCCGTGCTATGCCCGCGCCATTTCTGTGTGGCCTGCGCCTAAGTAGTTAGGTTCTGTAGGATACCTAGAATCTGCGATGTTTACAAACGTTTCTAATCTATTTATGAACGATGCATTTGTTATCAACTCGAGTAGAATGTCAGAAAACAGGAAAACTGTTGCTAAATGTTATTTGTGATCAGCAAAAACCCGCATGAGAATAATAATAGATTGTCAAAACAAGTTTAAGCAGGATAACATAACATCGCACCCAGGTATTCCCCGAAGAGTAGGCAGAGATGTACAGTCACGGCGGTCATGGGGTCCCGGCGCTAACAAAGAAAATTTGGTTCAAATAAATGTCACTAGATGGCGCAATATACATCGAATTGTTATTGAATAGTGGATAATTAGATTTTCTAGAATTGATCATAAAAATTGTATGTTCTATCTTAAGCAACTTATGGAATGTTAGGTTTAAAGATTCTTAATTTATTCTAAAATAGGTAACTTATATAATAACATTGTTCACTTAGCGAATAAATGACGGTTGGTGAAGGTTAGTTGAAGGTTAGTGTAGTCCAGTTGGCAAAAGATTTGTTTTCTTAATTTAGGTAGGTACGATGTCGACATTGATATTTTGTGTTGTTAGTGAAGTACTGTTGACTTTAGCTCGAATACATAAAAAAAGTTAAATAAAAAATCGGAAAACCCGACTGCTTAAAAAGCGAACTAAAAAGAGGTAAACAAGAAGAAAATCGTGCTGTGCAGTCAGAGGATACATACATATTCGCGGGCCGGCTGACCAAAATCTGGTGTATCCTCCGTCTTCGCTTTATAAGCAGTCGGGTTGTCCGATTTCTTGATTTAACTTTTTTTATTTATAACTTTTTAGTTAGTTTATTTTTCAGGTACATTTAAAGGTATATTAAACATATAAGTATTATATATTTTTGAAATCACCTCTTAAAACCTTTTGATACCACACGATGGTTTGGAAGAAAAAAAAATTGGGCCACCACAATATGGCGCCCAAAATCCACCAATTTTTCTATTGTCCAATTTTAATGTAGCCAGTGACACTCGCAGGGTTAAGACGAATCGATTGAAGTAAGAATCATCAAAATCGGCCAACGCGTTTGGTCTCCGGAACGCCATATCATCATCATCATCAGCCTATAGCAGTCCACTGCTAGACATAGGCCTCTCCAATTGCACGCCATTTGCTTCGATTTTCGGCAACTCTTATGCAGCTGCTACCAGCCACCCCGCGAAGATCGTCACTCCACCTAGCCTGAGGGCTTCCCACCTTACGTTTACCAGTTCGCGGTCTCCACTCAAGAACACGTCTACCCCAACGGTCATCGGTTCTACGACTTATATGGCCGGCCCATTGCCACTTCAGCTTACTTATTCTGTGAGCTATGTCGACAACTTTGGTTCTCTGCCGGATCACCTCGTTTCGGATTCGATCCCTTAGAGAGACTCCGAGCATAGCCCTTTCCATAGCTCGCTGAGCAACTTTAAACCGATGAACCAGCCGTATTGTGAGTGTCCACGTCTCGGCGCCGTAGGTCATAACAGGTAGGACACACTGGTTGAAGACTTTGGTCTTCAGGCTCTGTGGGATACGTGACGAGAAGACTCGACGAAGTTTTCCAAACGCCGCCCAGCCCAGCTGTATTCTTCTATTAGCCACCTTCTCAAAGTTGTTCTTACCAAACTGCAGAGTTAACGCCATATAGGAACATACATACATACATAGACTGAACACATTACCCTCCTTCGGCAGTCGGTTAAAAAATTACTTGAAAAAAATTGTGGACAGAGCCCCGCTGTCCACAGGGTCTAAAGTAACCTAACATGAAGGAGATGAAGGGACCCCTTCGAACCTAACCTATCCGTGAAAGGGTGCTCTAAATTTTCGAGCTGGCTTCGCTCGCTCTTGGAGTAATTCGTTAAAATAATTAATAAAAATGAGTAATGCATGACAAATATTAATATTCCGTAAAATTAATCCCACCAACAACAAAAATTTTCCCAATTGTTGTTGGGGTCGGCTTCCAGTCTAACCGGATTCAGCTGAATGCCAGTGTTTTACATGGAGCGACTGCCTATCTGACCTCCACGACCCAGAAACTGGGTAACACCATACCTCTTGGTAAGACTGGTGTCAGATCTCAGGTTTCTGACTACCCGTAACGACTGTCAAAGATCTTCAAATGACAGCTGGGACCAACGGCTTAGCGTGCTTGCCGAGGCACGGAAGAAACTCGGTTGAAATGTTGAAATGGTCACCCATCCACGGACCGATCTCGTCAAGCGTTGCTTAACCTTGAAGATCGACCCGTGCGGCTGTTATTATTTAACCGACCTAAAAACCTCTAAACCTCTCTAGCCACAAGCTCCTCATTCCGTAAAATTGTGTTAAAAAATAAAAGTGGTGAAAATATGGCAAATAAATCATTTGGCAAATGGAAAAAATTCAAAAGAGGTTTCGGCCAAAAGCAAATAGTTATTTTGTAAATCGGTGAAATGTAGTTCGGTTAAATAATACATATGACACATGATATTTCGATGATCTGAAAATATATGGCAAACTAGCTGACCCGGCAAACGTCTTGCCATATTTTTTTTTATTTTTTTTATTTATGATGGGTTTGCTCTTGATTCTAGTCTAGGTCAGAGGTGACAGAGACAGAGTCTACGATGGAGTGAGCTTACCCAGAAGAAGCCGTTCATATAAATTCAATTCGTCGGTCAATAGTTTTCGGTTAAATGAAATTCGAACAAATAAAAACGGAAGAACTGATTGGTTCCCCTACTATATAGTTCTCGCCAAACTTCTTGGCGCCCTGAAGTTGGCTTTCCGATGCGCGAGGCACGGATCGGTGCAGTTTCTGTATGATCTATACTACTGCGCAGCCATTGTAGCCAATTTCTGGGCGGCCAAGAAGTTTGGCGAGAACTATTCCACTACTTACACTTACTTCTGGTGGCCCAGTGGTTTATATATGAAATAGAGGTCTATCTCGGCTACAAAATTGAGAAACGGAAAGTGTCGCCCTCTGGATACAGGTTTTGAAACTATTGCCAACATACTTGTTTTAATAAATTTTAGGGAACAAAAAGTGCCATGGTTCGCGAGAACCGAACCAGAATTCACTTGTAATTGTTAATAAGAATGAAAATTAAGATTACTTGCTGGTACTTATTTCAAATTGTACATCATGAATACCGCCATCTGTGCTGGTTGTCTAGTTAACGTACGATATAATGACGACAAATTAAAATGTCATTTAATTGTATGGAGTGGCAATACTTTTGTTGTCCAACCTAATTTTATACACTTATATTAGAACAATTACTCGTTTGCCACTATTAAGATTGTCACCCTGTGGTAACGGCACCATCTTACGTGTCGCACGTAGGTCGTGGGTTCGAACGTTGACAGAAACTTTATTTTATCACCACTGCTCCCAAAAGGGTGAAGGAAAACATCATGAAGAATCGGTATCTATGTCCTAGGACATGTAACGTTCACCATCCCGCACTGGGCCCGCGTGTTTATGGTCCGCTCCCTCTCACAGCAGAGGAGGCCTCTGTCTATGCCGGCAGGAGATCGTTCGGCGTCCTCTTTGCTAAGTTGGATAAGTCCCGTATATGATACGGGATATAATACATAACCTACTTTATTTTTTGGTAGGGTAAAAAGTTTCAATTGTAAGCTTTTTGGGTCGTCGCGCGAGGCCCCTGCAAGAGCGAGGTCACGGGCGATTGCCCTGCTCGACACCCCCTAATGCCGCCACTGACCATCACTTCCTCGCAGCAGCAGAAGACGCTGGCCCTCACTCTATTGCTTCAGGACACTATCAGGACGCTTCAGGATTCTATTGCTGGAGATAGTATACTTTTATATCCCAGTAGCATGTCCCTGTCATAATTTCCGACCTGCACGCAGTCTGCAAAAAGTAATATTATAAATTTACACTGTTTGCTAAACAAAGGTACTATTTATTTTCCAGTGTCTCGCACTGGCACGCTGATTCCTTGTAGAAGTTTCTTCAAAACCGAATGGATGAAACCGAAGTTTGTCAACAAACCATATACAACTAAAAGAGAAAACACCTCCGGCTTCGAGGATGTGGAATATGAAGAAACACCAGCACAACCTTACATCAAACGAACTGAAGGAAGAGTATCGGAGCAAGGTCGTAAAAGTTCCACAACAACAGAGTTCGCAAAAGCCCCGTACCCCAATGTCCAAATCCAAAATTGTTTCCACATAAAAAAACGCGTACCGGCAACCTTCTTCCCTTTGAATTTAGAAAGTCTATTGAACCCCCCAAACGCGTCCCTGGCATACATCCTCGTGCGATACTTCGCTACTGACACCGAGAGTAACGAAGTATTCTGGAGACCTAAAGACAGGATTCCCGATGAGAACGAAATGATACAAAGATTAAGAGATCCAGATCCAGAGACCAGAAAACAAGCTGAACGAGAGGCCAAGTATTTATTTTTGAACTATGGCAATATTCAATATTTGAGTAGAAAAAAAAACGTCATTCAAGGCAATTCCACCCCGGACCAAGGCAATACCCTCCAACCCCAACAGTCTGCGATGCCAGACGTTTGATTAAGGCATTTATTAGGTTTTTTTAGTAATTTATGGAACGTGAACAAATATAAGTTTTTGAAGCCTTTGTCGTCTTTTTCTTTAACCGACTTACCAAAAAGGTTCTATGTTCGGCTTTGCTTGTTTTTTTTTTGTATTATCACCGATATCTCCGTCAATTGTTGAACGATTTTGATAATTCTTATTTTTTTTGTTTGATATTAAATTATCAGCAATACACGCGCCATTCTACAACGCAAAGAGAATAGTTCAACTAAACTCAGTTTATGCAAATACAGCGTTCGGATTGTGGTCGGGTGAAGATCTGATGAAGAACTTCGAGGATACACAACATAACTCTTCAATAAATAACGGCAAATATCTCGGGACTGCTGCAATCGCATGTCTGTTTATTTTTTATATCATCTTATAACATAACATTACGCGAGTACGTTCTAAAGGGGTACGCAGAGGTCTCTCATTTCACCGGTTATGTTCAAGATTCATGATATTCGGGTAATCTATTCTGGCGTTATAGGAAACTTACTAAACAACTTGCCTATTAGGTAGGTACAACTAAAAAGTGAAAAATAAAAAATACTTTTTTCCAAAAAAATACTACCGACTTTCAAATAAGAAAACTGTTAGCGACGAGACACGATTAGCATAAGAGGCCTATATGATTAAGTGTAGATACGTAAGTTGTTTAAAATAAAGAGTAATTTTAAGCGTAGATGATATTGAAGTGTAGGTCTTATCTTTAAATTGTTATTGTATAATGATCAAGTAGACATCTAAGTGGAGGCTAGGAATAATGAATTGCTGTATTCAGCGAGGCATATTAGCATAGAAAGAATAATAGTTTTACCCTAAGATTAGAAAGCGGCCCGCCTCCGATATACTCGGTTCAGGTAACAAGATTTTGGATCCGGCATCGGTAACTAACAACGGCGGCGCTAACAAGTAAGAGCGCCCGTATTGGCCGACGCTCGAAAGTCCAAATTCCCGCTCGGATTGGAGTGTTGTGGTTGGTTAGGTCAGTAGAGACCACGCGTAACCCATAAGCGTGGGGATGCGTCTGTTTTTATAGAGGCTAGACATCTGCGGTCAGACATTCCGGAACGTCCTAGTTAACCGACTTGTGCGCACGTACGTATACGCTAGCACTAAAACTCTCTGCACGGATCGCCATTAGTCTACCCTCTTTGTCGCCGATAGTATAGATTTTTCAATTTATACTGTCGGAGGCAACCAGGGCGGACCTCCTAGCTGCCCAACGGCTTTTGCTTGCGCGAAGTCGTTGTTGCGGTCGCGGAAAAACTAGCCCATAGTTTTTCATGCTTTTTAGCAGAAACAAGAAAAGAAGAAAGAAAAAGTGAAGAAGATGACATCGCCTGGCGCCCGCGGCCCACCGGGTCGCGGCGCCCCCAGCCACCACAACCCTCGCCCGTCGATGGATCGGACTGCCTCGCTCCCTAACCTAGGGACCGTGGCGTCTGATGCGCCGCCGACCGAGGAACCAAGACGCAGCCAACAGGAGGAAGCACCGAGGAGCGCGAGCAGTCAAAGTGCCGCCGGCGCCGCAGCTCCAGCGCAGTCACCTAAACCCAGGTACAGTGCCCAAAATACGTGCCAACCACCGTCGAAAACTCCGATCCCTGCGGAACGAAAATCGGCGACCGTGAGGACCCCGGAAAATAATTTTTCGGTGGTACCTTCTACCCTCACTGGCAAAAAATCGGTGGACCGCGCCGTTACTCAACAAACGCGTCCACACACCCAGCAAACACGACAACCCAGCACAGATGATGCCCCTGCCTTCTCTGTGCGCGCATTATCGCGCAACGATACACCTCGCGCACAATCATCGCGCACCACCCCATACACTTCCCAGGCCAAAGGGCCCAAAGCACAAAGAGCGCCAGCCCTCATACCGGCGCCACGCACTCAACAGCCCGCGCATCGTTCAATGCAAGCAGGCACTATAAAGAAAGATAGTAGCGAAAAACACACCCGCGACCCGCGGAAAAATCGCGAACCAATCCGCCAGGTGGCACCACTGGTGTTAGCGTCCGCCATTACTGGCTCGCCAGCCCCGCCCCGCCAATCAGCGGCCGACTCTCCAGCCTACGATCCACGATCCACCCAATCACCTATAAGTGGGTCAAATATCTCGCTCGCGTCGCTAGGGCGCGGGGCAGAAATGGAGTTTGACGACTACACAACGCCTACAACGCCTACCCCGTCGATGGAACTCGATTTCGATTTTCAATCGGGGGGTAGGGGTCTCAGAAGACGCCACAGTCCCGACGAGACGGCAGAGGAAGAGGCGAAACGTTACTGCGCAGACTCACAGCGTATATCTGAGCGTGAGCAGCGTAATGTTAGGTCGCCCACCTTCGCCGACGCTGTGAGACGTAGCCACTCGCCGGCATCGTCATCCACCTCCTCTGTCACCAACACAACCAACACTAGGGTAGGTAGAGTACCCACTCCTACCCCTACACACGACGCAACCCCCAACCCAGCTACCACGGGTAACCAAGCCGGACAGCCGGCTAAAAAGAAGCGCCCACGCTACCCTCCACTCGTGGTAGACAAACTGCCAAATTGGGCCACGCATTTTAGAGCGTTGGCGACCACATTAGGACGACCACCAAATGCCCGCCCTTTCAGACAGGGAGTCCGTTCCTCACCTGAAAGTGAGGACGAATACAGGGTGGTGCAGAGGTACCTGACCGCCCTGGAAAGGGAAAGCGGAATCAGCTGGTTTGCGTACTCGCTGCCAGCTGAAAAGAAATTGAAAGTGGCCATAAGGGGGCTACCAGCGGACACGGACCCCCAAGACATCGAAGAAGAACTACGCACGCTGGGCTATGAGCCGGAATACGTGCGTCACATTAACGCACGACAGGGTGGACCCGGCTGCGTTTTCCACGCCGTCTTAAATAAGACAGAAAATGTACGGGCCATCTATGACACCTCTGTCTTCATGTACATGAATGGCGTGAAGATAGAGGCATGGCGTGGAAAACGAGGGCCCGCGCAATGCCACCGGTGCCAGCAATTTCGACATAGCTCGCACCAGTGTCACCGACCGCTCGCCTGCGTAAGGTGCGGGGAAGGACATACGGCAAGAGACTGCCCACGTCCCAGAGAAGAACCCGCTACCTGCGCAAACTGCAAGGGCACTCATCCCGCCAACAACATAAAGTGCCCTATATTTCAGAAAGAGATTCAAAACAGGCGGGCGGGCACAGTCGCCATCTCTACAAACACAGCAACATCACGCCAACTTCAAAAAGAGGTACCGGCAGTAGCCACACTTGAAACCGAGGCACAAGGCGCCACATTGATGGCGACAGCGAACGGGCCCACCCAGCGACGCGAAACTACCTCCACACGACGGAGGAAGAAGAGGGGGGGTAAGGGTAGGAAACCTACCCCTCAAGCAACACAAGACACCCCTGAGGCAGCCCCTGTCTCAACAACAACACAGGTAGTGAAACAGCAACTCACTACTACTAGCGCCCCCAATATGCGAACCAAGCGCCACACAGCGGATCAAAGTGGAACTAAAAGTAGTGTCCACCAATCCGCGGGCGCTAGAATTACAGAGACAGCCAATCACAACCAAGCAACACATAACACTGAAATTAACTTGCAGAAAAACAAGAATTTCACTACCTGTGCCATCCAGCTCCTCATGGACCTCATCAAGGCCATCAGGCAGGGGCAAGATGTCGAGCAGGTCATCCTCGACGGCTTAGCCGCCTTACTTACATTGTATCACAATGTCTAAGCCGCTGAGGATGATCCACTGGAACGCCCGTGGCCTCAGGGGAAAGGCCACATCCCTCCGTCACCTACTAAAGGAACAAAACATCGACGTGGCGCTCATAAGTGAGACGCACCTGGGACCTGAAGATAGGTACAAGTTCCCAGGTTACCACTCATACAGAAAAGACGAGAAAAACGCGTCCAATGCCCGATACCGTGGCCTGGCCGTGCTAGTAAAGAGAGGAGTCGTCCACCAAGAGCTCCCACTGCCATCACTACACTGCGCGTACGCGCTGGGTGTCGAGCTACACGTAGCCGGCGAGGACATAGAAATATACGCCTGCTACAAGCCGCCAGGAAATAAACTTGATGTCAGTGACATCAAGTCACTTCTAACAAATACCGACCACCCTACCATCCTCGCCGGTGATTGGAATTGCAAGCACCCAGCGTGGAACTCCGTCTACGCTAACTCAGATGGGAGGCGGCTCCTCGCGGACGCGGAGGCCCTCGGATACACTGTGTCCGGCCCAGACACGCCAACACACTACCCAGACAGAAGCACGGACATGCCAGACGTACTGGACATTATGATCCACCGAGGGCTACACTGCCAGGTCACGCAGCAGGTGCTGGACGACGAGCTACAGTCAGATCACCATCCTGTCCTCGTCGTCCTATCGGGCATGCCTACACGAGTGGTACCACCAGCGCCACGTCGATTAATCGATTGGAAGAGGTTCCAGGAGGAGGTCGAATCCACTACACCGACTCGGCCTATCACTTCCGCCACAGACGTCGACACACTCGCCGCTGACGTCACTGCTTGCGTCCAAAACGCACTAGATGCAGCAACGATAGCGCAGCCGCAGGGGAGAGTGCTCCAGCCGCCCCTACCGGCGCGCATCAAGCGCATGATTACCGAAAAAAGACGCCTACGCAAGCAGTGGCAACAAGCCCGCTGCCCGACAATGAAAACGCAATTAAACAAACTCGCGGAAAAAGTGAAGGCCGAGCTAAGCGCTCTAAACACCGCGAGCTGGGAGGAACGTATTGACACCGCAGAGGGCGACTGGCCCTCTCTACACAAGTTGTGCCACCAACTTAAGAACACCCCAGCTCCGGTACGCACTCTACAGAGCAACGACGGGGCGCTGAAATATGTAGCAGAGGACCGGTCAGAAGTCTTCGCTGAACACCTGGAGCGCCAGTTCCAACCGAACCCGACCACAGACCACGAACATGTCGCAGCAGTGGAGAAACACCTGGAGGAATACTTCGCTGCGCCGATAGCTCCCGATGAAGACCCCATCTCTTTCTCGCCTAACGCAGTGAGACGCGCCATCTTGTTAACGAGGCCCCGGAAGGCCCCAGGTGCCGACGGGATCACCAACACAGCGCTGCGCCACCTGCCCTACCGAATGGTAGCGGCCCTGGCGCGAATTAAGTTAACGACAATCGGAGAGTTTATAAAATAACTTTATTTAACTGACAAAGTGACAGTAAAGATAATAACGTCTTAATCCTAAAGATACAAGGTTCTTATAGCTAAATTATGCTAAGATGACAATTGTAGCGTGACGACAGTGTCCTACATTATAATTACTTACTCACTAGATTTGGATGAAGCTGTACTGCTGACAAAGCTAATTGTAGTAGGGCTACCACACTTAACTCCTCCCTCCATAAGAGAGAAATTATCTAAGGGCAACTGTGTAGTCCTTAGAGAATTTCTTTTACAAATTTTATATAAGTTCCATCTATATATTATAAGACCTACAGCAGACACTATGATTATGACATAAGTACTTAGGGTCCATACACTGATATTGTCAGTTGTTACACGTATATATGACTCGAAATCACTGACACTTTCACTGTATTTTGCACGGTTCACTAAGTCCTTGATGTCACCTTAGTCCACCCCTCGAAGATCCATCTGCTTCGCTGGTGGGCTGACGTCACGACGAAGTTCGGGCATCTGTGCTGTTGGTAATCCGTGAAATTATGTTTTAGTAACATAAGTTGCTCGACGCATGTTTTCTCTGTGTACTGAAGTACGTCGTCTTCGGAGCAAAGGTATGTGAGGTCATCAATTGCCTCGCAGCTGTTGACTACGGGTCTGTATTTCGACTTTTTCACCAGAAGGTAAGGATATTTGGGAATAATGACAAAGGGTTTTTTTGTGGTTGGGTTAAGATTTGCAACAGGGATAACTTTATAATAGACATATGTGTTACTGTCTACTAGTGGGACTTCTACTATAAAAACTATTTTACTACTATCTATAAACCCCTTAATTTGTATGCTCCCTTCTAACTCAACTACGTTATGAAGATCTAAAGGATAAACTAAACTTTGATGCGTTTTGATCCTAGTCATTGTTGACGGAACTTGTACGATCTGATTCATTGTTATTGAAATACGAAACGCTACACACACCAAGAAACTAATTACTTAGTGGCACAGTTTAATACAATTTTTTTTTATCGTAATAAACTGGAATTAAACAATTATGCCTACCTAATAGTTTTATCACGAGATTGGTATCGTAATAAAATGTACTAAAGTTGTTATATCTATCTATTTATTTTATCACGAAAGTTCTATCGTAATAAAATATGTATGTTACCCAGGTATTGTCCGACCCCCAATAACACAAACACATATACCTAATCAAGGAGGAAAACGTAAAGGAAAACAGAAAGGATAGTGAAAAAGTTCTACTCACAGTCCCGAAGTTACTCCCGTCTCCTCCTTGGGTTATTATCACCACACTCAGCGTCAGCCTCTCGATGAAGTTGCTCAATAAATTTGTTTGTTCGGCGATCTCTGTTAAACTGTTGGAACAGACGTCACAACAGCTTGTAGAGTTTTATACTATACTGAGTGACCACAGAGATCCTACCGGCTGCGCCAATTAAGTTAACGACAATCGGAGAGTTTATAAAATAACTTTATTTAACTGACAAAGTGACAGTAAAGATAATAACGTCTTAATCCTAAAGATACAAGGTTCTTATAGCTAAATTATGCTAAGATGACAATTGTAGCGTGACGACAGTGTCCTACATTATAATTACTTACTCACTAGATTTGGATGAAGCTGTACTGCTGACAAAGCTAATTGTAGTAGGGCTACCACACTTAACTCGCGCCTGTTCACGGAGATCCTACGCACGGGCTCCTTCCCGGCCTCGTGGAAAGAGGGGCGCGTCATTATGCTGCCCAAGGCG
This sequence comes from Orthosia gothica, assembly GCA_949775005.1. NCBI lineage: Eukaryota > Metazoa > Arthropoda > Insecta > Lepidoptera > Noctuidae > Orthosia > Orthosia gothica. The sequence goes on along the minus strand of OX459061.1, from coordinate 11,659,606 downwards.
GGCAAGAACACACTGAAGCCAGAGAGCTATCGGCCAATCACTCTCCTGCCCACCATCTCCAAGGTGTTCGAGTCGCTCCTGCTGCGACATCTCACACCACACATACCGCCACGCGAGGAACAATTCGGGTTTCGCGCGGAACACAGCACGACGCTCCAGCTGTCGAGGGTGCTGCACCTGCTGTCATCTACAATGAACAGGAAGGAGCACGCGGTAGCAGTATTCCTCGACATGGAGAAGGCTTTTGACCGTGTATGGCATGATGGGCTTGTGTACAAGATGTCCAAGTCCAGCGCGCCCCGTCGTATTGTAAGTGTGATTCGATCTTTCCTCACCCACAGGACTTTCAGGGTGGTGGTAGAAGGAGCGCTGTCCGCCCCCCGCCCGATAATGGCGGGCGTACCACAGGGCAGCTGCTTATCGCCTGCGTGTTACACACGTTACACCGACGACATCCCCACTACGCCAGATACGACGCTCGCACTGTATGCCGACGACGCGGCATACATATCAACATCGATGAACGCCAGTCATGCAGCGCGAAAAATGCAGCGCGCCCTCGACATTGAATGAGTTTTTAAATGAAAGATTTTAATTTATTTTTTATTATTATTTTATTACTCTTGACATTTTTAATAATTTACTGCTAGATTGATAATTTGGATTTGATTTATTGTTTTAAGTTGACATTTTTAAATATTATTATTTTTGTTCTGACGTTCTAGAACGTTAATTATTATAATTTACATTATTGTTATTATCATTTGTACGACATTTTTGAATAATTTTGACATTTCATATTTTGACATTTTTAAATATACTGACATTCTAGAAGGATAATTTTAAAATAATATGCACTTTATTGTTTTTTGTTTTTATTAACTTGACTAAGTATGATATGACATTCTGAATGATTAATTTTGATTTGAATTTTATGTATTCTTTATTCTATTATTAATATTTGCATGCCATTATTTAAGGCAAACATGACGCTCTGTATTATTATTTTTTTCTTACATCTCTTACATATTGACAATTTGTTGTGTGTACTGTACTCATGTTTGAGCAAATAAAGATTGAATTGAATTGAATTGAATTGACACCATCCCCGAGTGGTTAACCAAATGGCGGCTGTCGGTTAACGTGGGTAAGACGCAGGCCCTTGTTACAGGAGCTGGAACTCTGCCACCACCGCTGAAACTACAAGGAGCCGAAGTCGAGTGGACACCCCATCAGGCCAAGTACCTGGGTGTGACCATCGACCGCCGGCTCACGATGGGGTCACACGTCACCAATGTGGTGACTAAATGCAGGGTGGCCCGAAACCTGCTGTATCCAGTACTCTCGTCCCGCCTCCCCGCCCGCACCAAGCTGGGCGTGTACAAAACTTACATTAGATCTATCCTCACTTATGCTACCCCAGCTTGGTTCGCCCTCACGAGCGAGACCAACAGACGGAAACTGAGAACGCAGCAGAACATCACGCTGCGTCGCATCATGGACGCCCCTCGCTACGTGAGGAACGACGTAATCCAGCGGGATACCGGGATTGAGAGTCTGGACGAATTCGTGGGACGGCTAGCAACATCAATGTTCGCGCGGGCCGACGCTTCTGCCTGGCCCCACATCGCTAACATAGCGCCATGGCACGCGCGCCCGCCGGACAAAAAGCGCCTCCCACGTGACCTCCTCGCCACCGACTGTGTGACCCCATCCACCTCCCGGACTTGACGCCTGAGTAAGCAGCAACAGTCTACACGCTGCTTACTCAAACAGTAACACTACCCACCCCACACGACATCCACGGCGTGAAGTTTGTTCTAAGTTAATATAGACAAACTTTACGTCGCAAACAGACATTCATAACTTTACACTCGCAAGTACACATGCACCGAATAGCGCTGCGGTCGACGCGCGCTATCGGTTATCATGGGCGGTGTAATTCAGGTCATTGCCGCTCCCACATACATAATCGGCGCTAGTAGTCGCTAGTCGCTTACACTACCAAACTGCGGGTTCGTCAAAGTCGGCGCTCCTGCCGCAGGTTACCTTAGCTGGGCCTCCTAGGGTACGCCCTAGGTCTCACCCGGCTGAGGAGGACCGCCAGGAGGCCGTGAAGAAACGGCGGACCGTTCAGAACGGCCGCCGTGGCGCGCCCACAGTCACATACAACAAGTCAAACACAGTGCGCGTTGGTGCCTCAGTACATTAGTACAAAAGACATCAACGCGCACGCATGTTAGGTCCAAGACCACCCAGAGACGGGCTCATTGTTGTGGGCCCCGGCACTGCACCCGCGGGCTGGGAACCATGTTCCGGCACCGCTCGCCCCACCCCCTTGCGGGGGTGGCGCGACTACCAGGAGGGTCAGACATTCCGAATCAACAGCGTCACCAGTGTACATTCTAAGAAAATAAAACAACGAGAATTATTCAATCCAACAAAGGCTTTCTTTTGTGCCTATAACGCCGCTCACGTACTCCCGCCAGCGAACCCTATCAAGTTAATACGTCAATAGTAACATCTAGACATATAGTCATCAACAGTGGTCCTTCGAGAAGCCGGATCGGGTTCAACAAAGAAATGCCTTCAACAAGAGCCGGAGCTGGACGTTCGAAAACTACAGAAGAAAGCACATCGTCGTCGGATTGGAGCATACACACGCCAAGCGACAATGCAAGTGAGTCAACTATAAGCGCGTCGGAGGCGAGTCGATCTACACATAAAATGTCGCCGCCGCCCGACGCGAACGCTCCCTTAGCGGGGGATGCTGCTGTGAAGGAATCATCGGGGAAAGCTACTTCCACTGCACCCCACACAACTCGCACCATTGAACGAATAGAAGTGTCAAGTCACGCACGCCAAGAAGAGAACCACCCTACGCAGCAGAACCCGGCAAGAAGTGTTGCTGTGAAATTGCGTCGAGTAGAAGAAAGTACATCGACGTCAATAGAAGGGAGTCTGCAGCGACCGCCTCACGCTAAAAAGCCGACCCGCGACACAGATACACAATCTGTCCGCTCGTCACATAGAAGGAAAGCTGAGGCGCAAGCGAAGTTAGCGGTGGCTATAAGGGAAATGGATTTGGCGGAGGCGCGAACAAGAGTGGCTCAAGCTGAATTAGAACTCGCAGCGGCTGATTCAGACGAAGAGGATCGTGTCGAGCTGTACGAACGATCTCAAGAGGTCGAGAATTGGTTCACTGAAACCGGAGTCGGCCATACTAAGGATCAGAGGCCGGCTGAAATAGAAGAAAAGAAGAGTGACATACAAGAGTTAGCCCAAGTGATAATGAAGCTGTCAGAAAAGTCACGCGACATTAACACACCGCGGCATGTTGAGCTCCCTTACTTCAACGGTTCATGTGACGAATGGTTAGCTTTCAAAAGGTCGTACGATGACAGTGCTGCTTCTTATAGCAATGCACAAAACCTAGCGCGTCTCAGAAGAGCAATACAAGGGACAGCTAAAGAAGCAGTACAGAGCCTGCTGTTCACAGCCGAGGAGCCTCACGAAGTCATCAAGTGCTTGGTGTCAAGATTTGGAAGACCTGGGGCATTAGCATTAGCGGAACTCGACAAAATGAAAAACTTGTCAAAGGAAAACCCAAGTGACATATGCGTTTTCGCTAGCAAAGTGAAAAATGCAGTCGAGACAATTAAGGCATTAAAGAAACCGCAATACCTCAGTTCACCCGAAACATTGAAGGCCGTAGTCGACAAGATGCCAACCTCCATGAAATTCAGATGGTTCGCTTACTATAGAATAAGAAGAGACGAAGAACTCCAAGAATTGCTGCTTATTGAAGCGTTCTTGGAGATAGAGGCCGATATGTGCGGGGACTTTGCTCCACCTGAAGTGTCTTCGGAGCATAAGAAAGCGTATAGAAAACCCGTACATACAGTCCACGAAGTGTCAATGGAAACTTATAAGAAGTCGTGTCCTACCTGTGAAGAAGAGCATTTCGCAATCGAATGCAAAAGGTTTAGAGACGCTAACATTGACGAAAGATGGAACATAATCAAGAAAGCAAGGATTTGTTTCAAGTGCCTACGTTTTAAACATTCATAATCATAATCATAATCATTTTTATTTGTGTAACATAGGTAGTAAATACAGTTCTTAAATTAAAGTTCGTAGGCCGCTATGTTATGCCAAGAAGCGTACAAATATTATAGTTACATGAGAAATACAATGACAAACAAAATATTATTCATGCGAGAGGCAAACACAAGTTATTTGGTAGGTATGTCAAAATTAATAGAATATGATGTTAAATAAATAACAACAAAATTATAAATGTCTCAATAAGGAGTAATTTCTACAGTCAAAAAAAAAATTTAATATTTGTCATGCAAGAGGTAAACACAAATTATTTGGTAGGTATGTCAAAATTAATAGGATATTTTATATAAATAACAACAAAATTATGAATGTCAAAATATGGAGTAATTTCTGCAGTCAACGCATAAATAATAATCATAAATTACAATTAGTCACAATATTCAATTAAAGATTGTTTCACCAGTCAAATCAATAGATAGGTTACATTATTTTATCATTCAGAAATTCATCAGTCGTATAATAACATTTTTCAATTAGTAACAGTTTTAATTTTTTTTTGAAAAGTGTAACATTCAAATTTTTTATGGCGTCTGGTAATTTATTATAAATGCGCGGTGCCATGCCTTAAAACGCTCTTACTCACTAAGGCAGTCTTACAACGCTGATTGCTTAAAGAGTTTGCGTATTGGCTACGAATCGGAACATCTCGTAACGTCGATACCTTTTCGAATAACCTCATGTTTGTTTTGACGAAAACACTAATTTCAAAAATATATAATGAAGGTAAGGTAAGTATTTTAAGCGATCTAAAGAATGGTACACAGCTATCATCAATTTTAAGACCACACATTGATCTTATGCATCTTTTTTGTGCTCTAAAAACGACGTCTTTATCAGTAGAATTGCCCCAAAAAATTATACCATATCGCAAAATTGAAGCTACTAAGCCATGATATGCTACTATTAGCGAATCTATATTTATTTTTCTCGAAATTTGGAATAGTGCGTATGCTGATTTATTTATTTTCTTACTTAGGTCATCTATGTGGGCCTTCCAGTTAAGCTGGTTATCAAGGAATAAACCTAAGAATTTTGCTTCTTTAACTTCTTCAATGTCACAGTTGCTATGTCTGATATTTACTTTTGGTACTTCAGTTCTTTGGTGAAAGTGCATTATTTTGGTTTTCTTTAAGTTTATAACTAAATTATTTTTGTTAAGCCAATCAATTATGTGCGATAGTGTATTATTTATGTCATCTTGATAAATACTGCGATCAATACATTTCACTATTGCAGTACTGTCGTCTGCAAACATCACCATTTGATGTTGAGTCACCTTTGGCAGATCATTTATATAGATCAAGAAAAGAGGTGGCCCAAGGACGCTACCCTGTGGGACACCAAACTTTATTAATCTAGAATCAGAAAAAGAACTCTTTTCAAATTTTGTTTTTTCGCATATTCTTGCAATCTCTGTACATTGCATTCTGTTGGAGAGATAAGATTCGAGAAGTTTTAAAATGTTTCCTCTGATACCGTAGCAATAGAGTTTGTTTAATAAGACGTCGTGCTTTACATAATCGAAGGCTTTGGTCATATCTGTGTAAATAGCACAAATAGGAGCTTTTTGGTCTACTGCTAACATAATGCCACGCAAAAAGTCAAAAATAGCCATGTTGATCGTGGTATTCTTTCTAAAGCCATTTTGTTCCTTGCACAATAAATTAAATTTATTGAGATAGCTGTACAGTGACTTATAAATAATCTTTTCGAAAATTTTGGAAAATACAGAAATTTTAGCTATTGGCCTATAGTTCTTCATATTAATTTTGTTATCTTTTTTATGAAGTGGTTTAATAATAACTTTCTTCAAGTCTTCAGGATAAATTCCATCAACAATGCCAAGGTTTATAATATGCGCTAATACGGGTGCTATAAGTTCACTTACAAATTTTATCACCTTTGTTGACATACCGTCAAACCCTACAGTACTTGTATTTTTAAGTGATCCTATAGCCGAAACAATGTCGGTTGTTAGAACCGGTTGCATAAACATTGATTGCCTTGTTACATTGTCCAATTTACTATCAAATTCCATATTAGTTTTAATATTATTCTCGATTTCATCTATAAAATAATTATTAAATGCATTCGCAATGTCAATAGGTTTTGAAAGGGTCAGGTTACAATTATTAATGGTCATTATTTGTTCTTTAGGAGAGTTATTTTTTGGTCTATTGACTATTTGCCATGTAGCTTTTGACTTATTCTGCGAGGTTTTTATAAAGTAATCATTTTGAGCTTTTTGTGTCAGTCTTATAATTTTCTTATATTGTAAAGAGTAGTTTTTAAAGTTAGTTTTATTTTTTAATACAGGATTTAGTCTGTATGCCCACAGTAATTTTCTTTGTTTTTTACTACAGCTTTTTATGCCGCGTGATATCCATTTTACTAAAACTCAAAACTCTTACTTTATTCAAGACTCAACTGTAAAGCTCCAGTCTGCAAGCAGTGTGGGAGATGGCATCGCACCATTTTACACTCCGACAAGCCACCTGTATCGATAGGGAAGCAAGTCAACAAAAAAGGCGGTGCGTCAGAAGAAAAGGTTGCTTTGATTAACAACGCTAAAGGTGAAGAGAAAGCATACTTGAAAATCATCCCTGTGGACCTCTATGGACCGAAGGGTCATGTTCGTGTGCTCGCGTTGTTGGACGAAGGATCAACAATAACGCTCTTGGACGCATCGATAGCCGAACAGATTGGAGCTAAAGGGAATCTTGAAAGATTAACGATCGAAACTGTCGGTGGGAAACTAATTAGAAAAAATAGTTCGCAAAAGATTGAGCTGAGAATTAAGGGGGCTCATAGAAGTGACAAGCGAACTATCACAGCAAGAACCATCGACGACCTGAAGCTGTCTGAACAGACATTAAATAAGGAAACAGTAAGGAACTGTCAACATCTAAGGACGATCGAGCATCAAATACTCTACGTCACAGAGAGGCCCAAGCTGTTAATAGGTCAAGACAACTGGGGGCTCATTGTGACGAGAAAATTGAGAAAAGGCAAGCCATCCGAACCTGTAGCCTCCCTTACCAACCTAGGGTGGGTGCTTCACGGATGCGAATCAGGAGCTAACACCTTAGTGAATTTTACTCACTATGGCAGAGCTACAGAAAGCGAAGAAAGTGTAGAGAAAATTGTCCGTGAACATTTCCAATTAGAGTCTCTTGGGATTCAAAATCGTTCACCGTCAAACGACAGCGATAGAAGAGCCTTAGAAATCCTCGAGAAGACTACAAAGAGACTGGAAAGCGGTCAATTCGAGACTGGACTTCTATGGAGAAGGGAAGACGAGAGCCTGCCTAATAATTATAAGCACGCCCTCCGACACCTAATCAACCTCGAGAAGAAGTTAGACCAAGACAAAGAGATGCAATTAGATTCATACAAGACCCAGATTGAGAATCTAATTGGAAAAGGTTACGCAGAGTTGGCTCCGACGAACGCGAGTGAAGGGAGGCTTTTCTACTTGCCTCACTTTGCCGTCGTTCATCCAATTAAGAAGAAGCCCAGAATAGTCTTCCACGCTGCAGCTAAGTACGAAGGGAAGAGCCTGAATGACGCCTTGTTATCGGGTCCCGACCTACTACAATCGCTGTTTGGCGTGCTGCTGCGCTTCAGGGAAGGGCCTGTAGCGGTCATGGCTGATATACAAGAAATGTTCCTGCGGGTCAAGGTCAGAGAAGAAGACCGAGACAGTCTAAGGTTCCTGTGGCGTGGCGACCAAAGATCAGGAAAACCGAAAGAGTATAGAATGTCATCGATCGTCTTCGGGGCGGCGTCGTCGCCTGCGTCAGCGATATACGTCATGAATAAGAATGCGGAAAACTTCAAGGAAACCCACCCAGAGGCAGTAAAAGCGATAAGAAGGAACCACTACATGGACGATTACCTACAGAGTTTCTCGTCTATCAACGAAGCGAGAAACATCTCAAAGAAAGTGAAGGAAATCCATGAAGCGGCAAGCTTTCAGTTGAAGGGTTGGGCTAGTAACGAAGAAAAAGTCTTACTAGAATTAGACGACATTAAAAATGAAGATTCTCTGCAATTTACTAAGGAAGAAAAGACTAGGTCTTAGATGGCTAGTTAAAGAAGACATGCTAGCCTTCAACGTAGGACTAAGGAATACGTCCAAAGAATTATTGAATGGTGAAAGAGCACCAACAAAAAGAGAGGTCACGAGCGCCGTAATGTCGACCTTTGACCCTATGGGTTTTGCAACACCTGTCTTAATCGAAGGGAAGAAGTTAATACAGGACATCTGGCGAACTCAGATAGGCTGGGACGACTCAATCAACGAAAATCAGCAAGAAACCTGGATGAAATACTTGGGTGAAGTTTCAAAATTGACCAAGTTGAAAATACCAAGATGCATCTCCCCCGCACAAGGAAGGGACAATTGCACACGTTCACTGACGCGAGCGAAGAAGCATACGCCGCGGCGGTATATTGGCGGACAGTTGAACCCGATGGAAGCGTACACATATCACTGATCGCTGGCAAGGCAAGAGTGACGCCAACGAAGCCTGTGTCAATTCCAAGGCTAGAATTACAAGCTGCCTTGCTTGGCAGCAGGCTAACCGCCGCGATCCAAGACGAGATGGAATTAGAGATTTCCAATAAGACCTATTGGACGGATTCTAGTACCGTACTGCAATGGATCAGGGCGGAGCCAAGAAAATTTAAAACCTTCGTGGCCTATCGACTAGCTGAGATCGAGAAGTCCAAGCCAGACAGCTGGAGATGGGTGCCTAAAAGGAAAAGAAACCAACGACCCGAAAGAAGGAGACATCGTGTTGATAGTGGACGCTACCCTACCACGAAATTCATGGCCTCGCGGGGAAGTTATAAAGACGTACCCCGGGCCAGATGGAAGAGTTCGAGTGCTGGACGTGCGGCCGACGGATCGTCGTGCTGGTACCCGCCACCTCGTCGCTTCAAGAAGATGCAGTGCAACGCACCGTGGGGGAGAATGTTAGCGACGAGACACGATTAGCATAAGAGGCCTATATGATTAAGTGTAGATACGTAAGTTGTTTAAAATAAAGAGTAATTTTAAGCGTAGATGATATTGAAGTGTAGGTCTTATCTTTAAATTGTTATTGTATAATGATCAAGTAGACATCTAAGTGTAGGCTAGGAATAATGAATTGCTGTATTCAGCGAGGCATATTAGCAAAGAAAGAATAATAGTTTTACCCTAAGATTAGAAAGCGGCCCGCCTCCGATATACTCGGTTCAGGTAACAAGATTTTGGATCCGGCATCGGCCAATAGCGTGCCGGAACGAGAGGCCCTAAAAATGCGCGCCTTTCAACTTCTAGTTACTTAAGACGCCACCAGGGTATTTTTAGTATATGGGCGTTTTTAGTGTTTTAATTAAGGTTTTTTGTTGAAATGTATTATAATTAGATAGATGTAGCGTTTCAACATGTATTAGTCATAAGTTCAACATTGTAAGGGATGTTTTACCGCAGAAAAGAGCCAAAGAAAGTTCCCCTTACCACGCTGCAAGAGTTTGGCGCTAACAAGTAAGAGCGCCCTTATTGGCCGACGCTCGCAAGTCCAAATTCCCGCTCGGATTGGAGTGTTATGGTTGGTTAGGTCAGTAGAGACCACGCGTAACCCATAAGCGTGGGGATGCGTCTGTTTTTATAGAGCCTCGACATCTGCGGTCAGACATTCCGAATCAACAACAGCGTCACCATTGTACATTCTAAGAAAATAAAACAACGAGAATTATTCAATCCAACAAAGGCTTTCTTTTGTGCCTATAACGCCGCTCACGTACTCCCGCCAGCGAACCCTATCAAGTTAATACGTCAATAGTAACATCTAGACATACAGTCATCAACAAAAACTACAAAGTGAAAAATAACTTTATTTTTGGAAGTCGGCGTCCATAACGCACAAAAATTGTACCAACGAAAGACACCGACTTCCAAAAATAAAGTAATTTTTCACTTTGTAAGTTTTCTTATTTGGAAGTCGGTAGTACATACATACATACATACATAAACTCACGCCTTTTTCCCATGGGGGTAGGCAGAAACTACAGAACGCCACCTGCTACGATCCTAGTAGTCGGTAGTATTTTTTGTAAAAAGGTTTTTTTATATTAGAGTTTAAAGTGAGAGGAAAAAAACATGATCATGCGCTTGTAACGGTGCCGAGATATCGAGCTCTCAACCAAAATCAAAATATACATGGTAAATATCCCGAAACAAATATTAATTCTAATGATTGTGACCATGTCAGCTTAAAAGCATGACCGTTTTTTAGAGTTTCACCAAAACGTGAATATAGACTAGCTAGAGAATTAACTCTTAAATTAACAAAAAAAATTGCATCGTGTGACTCAGCCAGCTCCATTCGCGTTTCGCTGAACGATTTTATAGCATTAACTAACATTAATCATACTAATCCAACATCAACATATGTAAGTACGCAACATCTAATTAATTCTAACTGTATCTATTTCATTCGCATGATAATAGTAGATTATTAACCAAGGGGATAAAGCAGTGTCTTCTGTCGCGGGTGACGAACGTTTAAATCGCGAGCGTAACGAAGGACTCGCGGTTTACTCCCGAGCGTAGCGAGGGCGTTAAAAACTTAAATCACGAGCGAAGCGAGGGATTTAAGAGGAGTCCTGAGTGTAGCGAGGGATTTAAGTTCACCCAAGACTAAGACAACTTTATCACCGAGGAAAATACTCTACTTTTCGTACCATTTGCGAAAAAATTAACACAATAATAATATGAGATAAGCATTTATTAAAAATAATGACAATTAAAAGTAAAATAAACTTAACGTTTATGTATTTGAAGAAAATAAAAACGCGGCAAATTCCTAGACTAATATTCTTTTGTTGGAAAAGCAAAGGCATCAAGCTCATACGGCCTCGTCGGTTTTCGTAATTTTATTTAATAATCATAACTGCATAATAAATGCGTATTATTTTTCAAAAAGATATATAATGCTTTATATACAAACTCAATGGTGTAAACACAGATGTAGTTCAGTATAAATTTCGGTAAGTATTCCAAATTTAAATCACATTCTCCCCCTAGAGGATGACTGAAATTCAGTACAATTTTCTTTCCCTGTTTTTAACAGATTAAAAATGACTATTGTTATGTTCGATTTTTGTGGCATAGAATGTCACTTTTTTGAGCTAGTGGTACGAAAAAACATATATGTCCTCATTTTATATAGTAGTCACAGCGGATCTTTTGTGTCTCTGAAGTTGGCCGCAAGACCCTGCGCATTTGCTATTTTTGTGTCAATGTTGTAGTTAGTAGATATTGTATAACTGCCTCTTTCACTCGCTTACATTTGCATCGACCTATCTCGCTTACTCTATGCAGTATACTCGATGACAAACTGTTTCTTGTGCAATGGTTCGCAGAGCCAACTTCAGAGACACAAAGATCCGCTTCTTCTTCTTTCGTGTCGATAAACTGAAACCAATCAGATTTTGTCCGACCAGTAAGTAGCTGGGACAGCTCTGTCATTTGCTACGTTCAAATCCCGTAAGGTGCAGGTTGGGCATTAAGGGCAGACAAGGAGGTGGGCCATATATTGAGAAGGAGCCCCACACTGGCACTGTGTTTTGGATGGGTCTATGATAATCCATTGGGCCAGGTTGTTTCTACAGCGGCCAACCTGGGTCCGCAATCGGTTTAGGGATTTCCAGATTGGCCACTGCAGTTCGTTTCCAGGGGGCAGATGCTCTGCCAGAGTGATGAAGTGTGGAGGAGTAGGATGTGTATGTTTCCATAATTCACATCTCTCGTCAGTTGCGCTGGCTTTCGAGGAGGTCGTATGTCTCAAGAAGCTCTTACGACTCTTCAGGCGCACGAGTCAGGAGTTGATGCTCATATAGTGGGTGCCGACTGTCCCGTTCTTGTTTGTCCTTCTCGATGCGGCTGGCTACCTCGCGACAAACTTCTGGTGGAGCTATACCAGCCAGTGGGTACAACATCACAAGTGGAGTTGGTTTCAAACACCCAGTTATGATGCGGCAGGTGTCATTTAGTGCTGTGTCGACTTCTCTAGCGTGAACGGATCGATGCCACACTGGGCATGCGAACTCCCCAGCAGAAAAAGACAGACATAGGCCAGATGTGCGTAGAACTTGTGTTGATGCTCCCCAGCTAGTGGATGTTAGGCGGCGAAGTACATTATTCCTTGTCCCAACTTTTTGCTTAGTTTTTAAGCAGTGAAATTTAAATGTCAGGGACCTATCCAAGGTGATGCCCAGGTACCGGGGTTGAGCACAGTGCTCTATGGCAACACCTTGCCACGAGATTTAAAGGGTCCTATTTGAATGACGGTTGCGTAGATGGAAAGCACAGGATTGGGTTTTAGATGGGTTTGGCATTAGAGCATTTTCACCATAGTACTTTCCGTGCGTTTCCAAAGCTTCCGTCAGTATTTCTTCGGCCTCTTCGAAAGTGGGTGTCTGGGCGGCTAGAGCAAGGTCATCTGCGTATATAAAACGTTGCGTTAGTGGAGAGCTAGGCTGGTCATTTGTGTAAATGTTGAAAAGGGCCGGAGCCAACACGCTGCCTTGAGGTAGCCCGTTATTTTGGCAACGCCATCTACTTTTGGTGTTTTCAGGATGTACTTGGAAGCTACGGTTATTTAGGATGGCGCTGAGAATTTGGACGAAACCTGTATCTTTTGTGAGTTTGCTGACTTTTAATAGAAGTTTTTTAATGTTAACTGTGTCATAGGCTGCTGAAAGGTCCACGAATACAACACCTGTGACATTGTTCGCCTCAAACCCATCCTCGATGAATTGCGTAAGTTTGAGGGTCTGGTTGGTGCATGACTTTCCAGGCCTAAAGATCCGCTGTGACTGTGATACTCACAGACATAAATCTAAAAAAAACCCGACTGCTTAAAAAGCGAACTAAAAAGACATAAACAAGGAGAAAATCATGTTGTGCAGTCGGAGGATATATATTCGCGAATTGGCTGACCAAAACCGGTTTTTAGATTTTTTAAATTAACTTTTTTTATCTACAACTTTTTAGTTTTTTTTTAATTTGGTACATTTAAACATATAAGTGTTATATATTTTTGAAATCACCTCTTAAAACCCTTTATTTTAAATACCCCACACGATGGGTTTAGAAGAAAACTAATATAAATAATAAGAATAGACGCGGCAAGCTGAACGGATGCGTACGCATCTCCATACAAAATCGTTATTTCTATGGACAAAAGCTGAACTATGGCAGTGGCTTCAAGTGAAGTGGCAATGTGACTTTTAATTACATATTTAATTTCTGATTTTATCTTTGACATCGCTGAAAACGGTGAAGCTGGGAACCAGCAGCCTAATTGTGTAAGTAAATTCGGCAAAGGAAACAATCTGTTTCTTTCCCAAAAACACACACATACATAAAGATAAAGAAGTTGAATCTTTATTCAACATCTTTCGTTTTTTTTCTTTCTTTTTTTTTTCCTTTGCCAAATTTACTTACACAATTAGGCTGCTGGACTTATAGTTAATATGTATGTCTGAAATCACCAACCTACATTGAGCAAGCATGGTTATTATTGCTAGCCTACTTTATTTGACAAGAGGCTTTTCCCCAGCAGTGGGAAAATAACGGACTGGTATTATTATCATAACATCGTGTCGTGCCGTCTGCTGACTGATATGACCTTAATACTGAATCATAACAACTCGAAAAGGAAAATTAAACAAATAGCAGTTTCCTTGACGTCTGGAGCCGGTGATTCCCGCGTGTATAAATCGTAGTGGATATATGTAAATTATTTGCACCGTATATGTCACCCGTATACTGGCCAGGGTTGCCAACTTGCGCGGCCCTGGCACAAGCAAACGAAGGAACACGTTGGTTTTAAGGTCTATCCACACATATCAGGGCCGTGGACGGTAACTTAAAAAAAAAAAAAAAAAAAACTGGACAGTAAATATCTGTGTGTACATTTATTATGAACTCGTTCACACACGTCCGTGCACGAGCCGTGCACGGCGAGCCTGTGACGGAGATTCAATGCCTGGGCCGGCCCTGTCACGTCCCGGGCACGGCCCTGAAATGTGTGGATAGACCTTAAGTCAGTAAAAGTCTGACACGCCCTTCCGCTTCACCCAAAGCGTGAGAAGTCATTGGACGACTTCCCAGACGAAAACAAAATGGTTGCCAACTTGACACTTATACAAAATAATATACGATTGGATACCAAAAGTATAAACTAGTTGTTTAGAGCGGTTTCATTATTTATCTAAGTACATTATTTATAACTTTGCTCCACACTAGGATATTTTATTTCTCCTGTATCTTGTATGCCTTTACAACATACTAGGTATAAAGAAGAATTGTTATCTTATTTAAAAATCTGCTGCTGTCTATGTAAATGGACAATTTAACAACTTTCTCCAAGGAAGTTATAGGACATTGGAAGTTCTCAAAAGAAAAATATCATCCCATAAAAAATTTGGGAAGTTGACGATAATTTTGTATGGAATATATTGTTTTTGGCATCTCATTTATTACATTTTCTGCATCTGTAAAAATATATAGTAAAATATTTTGCTTCAGAAAAATGTACGGTTTCAGTAGGATAAGGCTTAAGTTAAGAGTGAACAGGTTTTTCTGGGTGAGCTCACTCCATCGTCGACTCTATCTCTGTCACCTCTGACCTAGACTAGAGTCAAGAGCAAACCAATCACAAATAAAAAAAAACCGACCAAGTGCGACTCGCACGAAGGGTTCCGTAGCATTATCGCAAAAAACGGCAAAAAAATCACGTTTGTTGTATGGGAGCCCCACTTAAATATTTATTTTATACTGTTTTTAGTATTTGTTGTTATAGCGGCAACAGGAATACATCATCTGTGTTAATTTCAACTGTCTAACTATCACGGTTCATGAGATACAGCCTGGTGACAGGCGGACAGACAGACAGACAGACGGATCGTGGAGTGAGTCCACGATCCCCTATAAAAACGCCGGAAATCTATCGTTATGAAATAAAAAATTGCATTTTTTAACTTCTAAGTGGTAGCAACCCTACACTAGGCTGAGGTCATAGACTCCACAGCAATTAGAACTTGATTATACCGTTTATCTAGTAAGAGCTCACAGTTATTAGATCAGTTAATCTGCGCATCAGTAGGTATCAGTTGTTGATTAGAAACTAATCAAGCATGTATTTTCCCCCTTTTAGTACTGCTATCTTAACAGCGAGGCTTTATTTTAAGTCCCTATCTTGCATACAGCTACTGCCAGCGGCATCGCCCGCGTGGGTGTCAGGAATTGTCCCACGGGAACATTACTACCGGGATAAAAGTAGCCAATGTGCTATAATCTATCTCTGTGCCAAATTTCATCCAGATCCTTACAGCCGTTCTGGCGTGATTGAGTAACAGATTTCATCCATCGAAACTTTCGCATTTAAGTAATTATAATTATAGAAATATATTTAGATACGTGGCTAACTATAAATTGACGCTTTTATAATCAGCCTACAATGTTACCAGTGCTGGGACACACGTCCCCTGTCTGTGAGGGTACGAAACCCCCTGAGGATAGGATAGGACAGATGGACCCACCCTCTTTTCCGTTCTTGGACTCCCATTTGGTCCTCTTTGAGAAGAAATGGGCCGAAAACCAGTGCGGGTTGGTTGATGTCATATGTCTTCGAATTTTTGGTTCTAAGTCATGCTGGTTACCTCAGGATGTTTTCTTTCACCGTTTTGAGAGCAGTTGTGATGAAATAATTTACACAAAGTAGGTAAAGCGCCTGCCTGGGTTCGAACCCACGACCTACAGTACTTGTAAGTCGCGGGTGTTACCACTGGGCCAGCACTGCTCTCACTCAATGTATTTTAAGTCTCTCTATAGATACCTACCTATATTGAGATACCTATACGTACAATTATTTTCCTTCAAGCTCGTTGCCTCGCCTTTATGTCAGTGTTCTACATCTGACTGCGAATATGTACAATCTTCACATCATATCTTATGGGAGTGTATTCTTTGGCAGAATGAACGCAATATTATGTTGAATAATGTACAGGCTGCATCAGGAGTTGTTTACTATACGGAGCTTGTGGCAACTAGAACAAATTTCTGTGCGTTCAAACGTTTTTGCCATACTTACCTATTATTGGAATCAAATATAACAGCTCACAATGTTAGGACCCAATTTTTATCCATGGTGCAAGACAACTGGGCTTATCTCGGTTGTATACGACCCTTTGTGCCTATTAGCCTTGTTTGTTCTATCTCCTGCTTGGTATGGAGAAAAGTGGAATTTTTTTTTTTTTCCTACTCATCCGTTATTCTTTTCTGAATAATTTCGTTGCGGGATCCAAGACAATTAAATTCATTCTCCGGGACTTCGTCGAGCTTCATTGCCTCGGCGCTTTTCTGGTGGTCGCCACTGTTGATTCTAGCTTTCAGGTGTTGCAGTGGTTTGGAAATAGTGCGGTGGGATTGTACCAATAAAAAATTTAAAAATCATGGATCAATACGACAACTCCTTGCTACTCGTATTACAAACGCGAATTCTTTAAGGATATATTAATGGAGGCTGAACTGATATATCAGAATAATAGATAGAGTATAAATTACGTATACAGATATTGGGAGACGTACTAATTCCACGCGGACGAAGCCGTTTGCAAATGCTAGTACAGTAATTTAAGTACTTAATACAGGTAAACAGTCATGAACTCAGTAAGTAACATGAACTCTGCAAGGTTCAAGGTAAGACTGTTAACTGGGAGTCCCTTCGATGTTATTTACCTTGAGAATGGCGATGACACGAGAAATTCGATATTTCTTTACCAATATTGGCCAATGACTGTTTGACCTAAGTATATGGTGAGATAGGAATGGTACCGGTACTACCACAGATAATATAATACTAGCATGTACTAAGAACTTTTGTCAGCACCTTCGCCCACGTGTTTGTCGAAAAATACCAAAGTTTCCTTTTATCAGAATAAAAACTATTCTATATTGTGCTATTCCAGGTTATAAATTATCCGTGAGCCTTACAAACATAACAAAAAACTGCCCAGTGCGAGTCGCAGTCGCGCACGAAGGGGTCCGTACCATT
Organism: Orthosia gothica; assembly: GCA_949775005.1. Taxonomy (NCBI): domain Eukaryota; kingdom Metazoa; phylum Arthropoda; class Insecta; order Lepidoptera; family Noctuidae; genus Orthosia; species Orthosia gothica. Next base: position 11,642,366 of record OX459061.1, on the reverse strand, counting down.
ATCGGAAAAAAACCGCACGAAAATCACGTTTTTTGTATGGGAGCCTCACTTAAATATGTATTGTATTCTGTTTTTAGTATTTGTTGTTGTAGTGGCAACAGAAATACATCATCAATCTGTAAATCTTTCAACTGTCTATAGCTATCACGGTTCATGAGATACAGCCTGGTACAGAAAGCCAGACAGACAGACGGACAGTGGAGTCTTAGTAATAGGGTCCCGCTTTTACCCTTTGGGTACGGAACCCTAAAAAGAATTAGCCATATAGAGGCAGCTGTTCTAGAAGTGATACGCGACAACTGATTCCGCTATTCGGCAATTGATTTTTACCCGACTGCCGAAGGAGGGTAATGTGTTTATCAGTCTATGTGTGTATGTATGCATGTATGTATGTATATTTGTTCCTATATGGCGTTCCAGAGACCAAACGCGTTGGCCGATTTTGATGATTCATACGTCAATCGATGCGTCTTAACCCTGCGAGTGTCATAGGCTACATTAAAATTGGACAATAGAAAAATGGCGGATCTAGGTGCCATATTGTGGGGGCCCAAATTTTTTTTTGGGTGAGGTGATTTCAAAAATACATAACACTTATATGTTTAAATGTATCTAATTCGAAAAAAACTAACTAAAAAAACTTAATTCAAAAAATCAAAAAACCCGACTGCTTCAAAAGCGAACTAAAAAGTCGTAAACAAGGAAAAAATCATGTTGTGCAGGCGGAGGATACACCAGATTTTGGTCAGCCAGCCCGCGAATATGTATCCTCCGCCTGCACAGCATGATTTTTTCCTTGTTTACGACTTTTTATTTATAAGTATGGGTTAGTTATAAGATTTCGTCGTAATAGAATCAGATTATGCTAAAGATCTAAAAAAAGCCTGTTCGAAAACATAAAAAATTACTGTTGCCACCCAACTAAAAATGTAGGTAAACTTGGACAATTAAGCTCTGAACTCATTCATTTGACTTTAAATTTCTGTGTTATTGAGGAAAATCTTTGTCAAAAACCTCTGAACTATGATTCAAATACCAATAACTAAGACTAATAATTGTTAATCCCAGCACGTATAATACCTATTATATTATTACCTGTGGATTTACCCCTTTCCACGCAAGTAATGAATTAGAGTAGGTAGGTACTAACAAGGACGGAATCATAGATTTAATAATAGGCCTACAGCTCAAATTTCAGCAACGGCTGCCAATATTTTTTTAGGGATCCGTACCGAAGGGTCCAAACGGAGACGCTGTTTTTTTTTTGGCTTCGCACGTTTTGTGCATTTAGCCAGTGTCAAGTTTAGAAGTTCTATACTCGGAATTTTAATTCGATTCCAGATTTGACAATTTCAGTGTTGCAACGTTATGACAAGTACTAAATAGTGACGTTGCGAAATTATTCGATATGGAAATGGAATATTTCTGGATCGATTCTTCTCGTTTATAATTTTACTCTCGTAAACTAAGTATATCAGGAAATTAAATATTTCTGAACCGATAATTTAGTTTTGACGATTAATTAACGATCTGAGACTTTTCTTTTATAATTGTGTGTGAAATAAATAAAAAAATGTAATCATGAAGGAACATGACAAATAAAACAGATAGATGTATTATGGTAATAATTTATTTTATACTTACACCTGATGGTAAACGATGATGTGGTCGACGGTGAAGCACGCTTGCCTAGAAGTAACCTATTCACTCTTGACTTAAAGACCCCTACATTGTAGGTATCAGGAAACACAGACTCCGGCAGGGAATTTCACTGCTTAGCTGTACGCACATCGCGCACCTTAGTGGAGATAAGCCATCGGTGTGCTTTCCGAAGCATGGAGTGTCACACTGCCAACTGCCAAACTACCTACCTAAAACCTATTTATAAATTCCAAATATACATTTTTGCCCGACCTAGGAGTCGAACCCGGGACGTCACGATCAACAGTTGCACTTACAACCGCAAGAACAGGCAGTTAAAATTATGAATCTACATACATACCGTCATGGTGATGTGTTTCTCCTACAAACACAACCTAAAATGTTACCACGCCCACTGCTGAGACTCAGGCCTCTGTGAGACGGATGGATTTTAGTTCTGAATACATATTCTTCATCATGATCCTTAGTCAGATAGGGGTACTCCAATTACCTACAATGCCATTTTCAAATTCAAATTCAATCTTTATTTGTTCAAACATGAGTACAGTACACACAACAAATTGCCAATATGTAAGAGATGTAAGAAAAATAATAATAATACAGAGCGTCATGTTTGCCTTAAATAATGGCATGCAAATATTAATAATAGAATAAAGAATACATAAAATTCAAATCAAAATTAATCATTCAGAATGTCATATCATACTTAGTCAAGTTAATAAAAACAAAACAAATAAAGTGCATATTATGTTAAAATTATCCTTCTAGAATTTCAGTATACCTAATTAAAATGACAAAATATTAAATGTCAAAATTATTTAAAAATGTCGTACAAATGATAATAACAATAATGTAAATTATAATAATTAACGTTCTAGAACGTCAGATCAAAAATATAAAAAATAATAATAATGCTTGCATTGCTGGTCTACGTCCCAAACATTTCTAATTCCAAATCCAGGCTGCTCATTTTCCAGTAAATAATCTACAATTAACTCTCACTCTCTAGATTCCTGGAACTAAATACCAATATAAAAAGTTAATAACAAAAAAATTAAATAGACTACCAAAAAAAAAACAATACAAAGCGAAAAATAAATTTCTTTGCCGAAATCGGTGCTTTTGGTACTTATTTGATTTTCGTTTTTCGACACCAACTTCGGAAAAGAAAGTTATTTTTCGCTTTGTAGTGTTTTTTTTTTGGTTTTTGGTTGAATATTTTTGTTATAAAGTGTTTGTTTTTCTTTTTAGTTTTGGTACATTAAGTTTCCATAAAATTCACTTATAGCCAAAATCTTCTGACAATTCCAATAAGCCCTAACGACTAGGATACTTTGTTTTATTTCGGAGTTCCAGTGCCTACCTTCCGGCATCATCATCAGATCAGTTTGATGGTAACATTGCATCGGTACCATTTATTTATAGGTAGGTATATGCTTCATCATAGTCGGTTAACTATTCGAAATATCTTATACACGTGACCTGAAATACTTATCTTTAGTGAGTTTCAGCGGCCATCTGTGATCATCTTCATCAGTTCCACTTCACAAAATGATACACTCTGAGTGCAAATTATTGTATTGTTGATGAACATATCAAAATCGCTTTAAGCATGCCTATAGTATTTGAGGAGTTCCCTCGATTTCCATGGGATCCCATCATCGTATCCTGACTAGGTGACAATGGGACCACTTTGGGAGTATACCCTTTCAAATATAAAAATAATTTTCAAATCACTCCACAATTGGTGTCGTAATCGCGTTACAGAGATACAAAAAGACATACAGTCGAATTTCCTTCTACTTTTTGATGTCGGTTGAAAAATTTTAAAATAGGGTTTAATTGGCTTGCGAAACTGCGCAGCCCAAAATTACACATACATATTTTAAATTGTATGGCAAGTAACTCTCTAATTAGGCCCTGTTAAAAAGTGTTAGGTCTTCCTGACGGTGCGACACAATTTAAATTGCGTCAAAAGGCGATATCGCTTTTACGTATTTTCTAACAAAATTTCAAGTGCAAATCGGTCGAAATTCAGAGAAGAAAAGGAAAAAAAAACTGTGAATTTGACTAAATTGAAATCGCCTATCACTCCTATCAGTGTGATATATATCGAATGGCGTGGCAGGACGGTCGCATAACCGCAGCAGTCGCGGCCCCTAGACAAAACAAAAACTTAATTCAAAAAATCAAAAAACCCGACTGCTACAAAAGCGAACTAAAAAGTCGTAAACAAGGAAAAAATCATGCTGTGCAGGCGGAGGATACACCAGATTTTGGTCAGCCAGCCTGCGAATATGTATCCTCCGTATATTTTTTTATTTATAACTTTTTATTTAGTTTTTTTTTTCGAATTAGATACATTTAAACATATAAGTGTTATATATTTTTGAAATCACCTCTTAAAACCCTTTATTTTGATAACCCACACGATGGATATGAAAGAAAAAAAAATTTGGGCCCCCACAATATGGCACCCAAAATCCGCCCTTTTTCTATTATCCAATTTTAATGTAGCCTATGACACTCGCAGGGTTAAGACGCGATTGACGTATGAATCATCAAAATCGGCCAACGCGTTTGGTCTCTGGAACGCCATATAGGAACAAACATACATACATACATAGACTGATAAACACATTACCCTCCTTCGGCAGTCGGGTAAAAAGGCAGTCCCTCATTAAGTAGTGGTGGCCCAGTGGCTCAGACCTCACGTCTCGTGCTTGCGGTCGTGGTTTCAATCCAAGTACCAATGATTTTTTTTTCAATTCATATGAGCTTCCTTTCAAAGTTTAACTTGGAAATCTCTGACAACGGTGAAGGAAATCATCGTCAGGAAACCTGGGACTTATATAGTTAATATGAGATTGTGCTCCATTGGTGTAATTGCTGCAAGGTGTTCCAGTGCGAGGATAAACAAATAAATATTAGTAAATATTATGATGGCAACTACGTGGAATTCTGCCGGTGACAGTAAAGTCCCGGCGCTGTAGGTACTTATCAGCAGAGTATGCGTATGCGCCGCACTTTGCATCAACACGCCACATTGCAAGAAAGAAGGAACAGAAAACCAACACAAGAATGTTTACAATTTTCCTGCTAGGTAATAAGATGTGAGGAAAGTGTAACTTCATCTTTCTGACTAACCAACTCCTGGACAGTTGAAAAGTGTTTGTAAATAAGGTCACATCGCGCTACATTGCCCAAGGATTAGGTAGTGATGTACATATAGTACACCCACATTTGTTTAAGTCCCATATAAGGGTCCGCGCTCACTCGACCCGCATAGACTCGACCCAAAGAATAATACCAGATATTTTACTAACAATTCAGTGCCATTTTAACAGTCAGGCAAAGTGATATTTTAAATCTATATAACTTATTAATTTGTTATATTTAGAATTTTTAAGAGACACAATTTATCCTGGTAATCAGTGATTTCGTTTCAAATTTAAAGCTTTATAAAGATAGCCTCTATCTCCGCTTAAACCTGTTTTCTGGAAAAATAGACGAAGCGCTTCAGGCTTTCCAGAACTTGGTCCAACGATCAAATTATTAAAGCAAATGTATATTGCGGAAAACTTTTATCTTTTAATTGTGTTGTTCCTACCTAGTTCTGTATTGTTTAAGATACCTAATGTATATTTTTAAAGATATTTTAGTCAATTATGGTTTTTATATTTTAGAAGTTAGTACCTACTTGTTACCCTAATAATTATAATCACGTATAAAGACTGGTCCAATAAATACCACTGTGCCACTACCTATAAGACTGTAATTTTTTTTTTTTTTTTAACAATACTCTGTGATTTTTAGGATTTTTACTACAAATTACAAAGCGTATCATCACTCACTGGTTTTATGGACCCCCATACAACAAATGTGTTTTGACTGTTTCGTGTTTCACTTAAATATTGATTTTATTCTGTTTTTTTACAGAAATACATCATCTGTGAAAATTTCAACTGTCTAGCTAGACAGACAGACAGAGAGACGGACCGCGGAGTCTTAGTAATAGGGTCCTGTTTTTAACCTTTGGGTACGGAACCCTAAAAAGCAGAGTAGACAGAGAGACGGGCCGCGGAGTCTTAGTAATAGGGTTTTTAAGCTTTGGGTACGGAACCCTAAAATGCAGAGGATTAACAAAAAGGGGAAAAGTGTGAGATCAAAAATATTGTGCAAAGTGGATCTTCTGATTACAAAGTTTAATGCAAAATATCTGAATCATTTTTGACTCATATATAAACGGGTACATCGCCTTGTATTTTCGTAGTGTAGTTTCTGACAAGCTGCAAAAGGTACGTGCAAACTCAGGTTTTTCGTATTATTTTATTTTTACAAGCTTTTATTTAACTTTAATTTTTTTATGTTTGAATTTTAAAACATTTAACCTTAGGCTGTTTGAATACACGTTTAAACCTTGTTTTTTTTAATTTGTTTTTTTTTTAATTATGTCTATCCATCGTTTTAAGACTTCATGTAGAGTGGATTCTACTTTTCTTTTTTTATCCAGCATTATTCTGTGCTTCCACGGGGTAAATTCATCCCACTATGATTTTTTTAGGAATTTATTTTTCTAATTAACGTTACGAATTTTTAAACGTCACCTAGTTTTAAGATGGTATTCTAAAACTAAAGTTATTGGTCTATTTTGTGTAGACTTTGTAGATGCAAAATTTGTCCGTGACTTCGTTCCCGTGGCGTATTCCACAGGAATCCCGGATTTAGAGAAGATAGAAAATAGCCCATGGTACCATCAGCTCGTGGCTAAATAATAACTGCCGCACTGGTAGATCATCAAGGTTAAGCAACGCTTGACGAGGTTAGTCCGTGGATGGGTGACCATTTTCAACATACCGAGTTTCCTCCGTGCCTCGGAAAGCACGTTAAGCCTTTGGTCCCGGCTGTCATTTGAAGATCTTTGATAGTCGTTACGGGTAGTCAGAAGCTTGAGATCTGACACCAGTCTTGCCAAGGGGTACCGTGTTACCCAGTTACTGGGTTGTGGAGGTCAGATAGGCAGACGCTCCATGTAAAACACTGGTACTCAGCTGAATCTGGTAAGACTGGAAGCCGACCCCAATATAGTTGGGAAAAGGCTAGGCTGATTGATTGATTAGTACCATCCGTAGATACTTCTCTCAATTATCTTTTAAAACTTATAAACAAACAATTTTAACACTTAGCATAAAATAGTTTTGTTGTATCCAACTCACTGGGATACACGTCGTTTCTAGAGCTCGCGTAGGCTTGCTACGCGCTGCTACGGCGTAGTACGTAGTGCTACGCGATGCGGTTCCCAAAACGCTACGACTGGCTACGAGCTATGCTATGGGTGGTACGTTCGTTCGTGTGTTCTTCTCGCCTTCAGAACCGTGATTAGGTTTTATTTGGGATAAATTCGAGAATCCATTCATTATTTGCGTGATTTTCTTCTTCTAAAACTACTTAGTTTAGAAAATAAATAAAATACAATTCAATGCTTGTCTATCAAAAAAACGCAAGTAGCAACGTTGGAAGGCCTCCTGATAATGTTCCAAAAACATATAAACCACTAACTGAGAGACCGAATCTCGGTGTTTACAGATGCCACTCTCTAACTACCCATAAACAGCACCAATTCTAGTCGTCATAAATAAAAAATAGGGACTTCTCAAATATCTAAAATCAATTGTTTTTTTTTTACAGAAATCATGATTTCAAAGAGTTGTTTCTTGGTGTTGGCAGGATGGCTAGCTTTATGTAAGTACCTACATTTAATTTACATCGAATACATAACCTCCTTATTATTTTTTTCTTAGCGTGGAGAAATGCTCATGCATACTGCGCTACCACGGGGAGATAGCGCAGTTATGTGGGAATCTAACCCACTCCACGGTGTCCTCCTGTGCCGCTTATGGCGGGAACACGGAAACGCGTTAGCATACATCCGCGAACCCGCCGCGGCTGTCCGTCTCCGGACCCTCCTCTGGGGTTTAACCCCATCACCGGCGCACCAGAACACACTGTACGCCGTGACCACCCCGGGGACCAAACCAGCACATAGGCGCCAGACGACCCCGTGTATGGCACCCTTGGTCCCCCTGTGACGGGTCAGGACAGTGGCCCCGCCACCTACCACTTTTCGGCCGCAGGGGATAACCTAACCTCTACGGCCTCTACCACACATAATATAATACTATCATACAGATGCCTCATCCCATACAAAGAAACCGCGTGCCGACGTAACTAGCGTTTTTCATCTGATTATACGGATTATTTTTTGTAAATCGATCGCGTTCGGTTCCTTTCCACGGCGATAGATAGATCACCATCTATAACCGTGAAACGGAACGGAACCGGACGCGATCGATGTACAAAAATCGATCAGTATAATCAGTATAAATAGAACGTCGGCACGGTTTCTGTGTCTCATCCCCTCACGACTTTCTTGTAAAGGCGCTGGCCTCTACTAAAAAAGTCGTGACGGGCAGGTCTTTTAGACATTTAACCCGCCTTGTAATTATGGCGCCCTATTAGATACCCCACACGAAGGGTATGGAAGAAAAAAATCGACAAATCACATGTGAGATGAAAGACGCGATGACAATTTCTGTCTATGTGATTGGTTGATTTTTCATACTCTTTGCCTCTTGCCGAATTCATTACGTATAAGGCTGCAGGTTTCCTCACGAAATTTTCCTTCACCGACGTCAGCGATGTCTAAGATAAACTTAGAAAGTACATCTATGAGTTGAAACATTCGTATTCCCTTCAAATGCTCTAATAACATGCCCTTCCCACAGGCACCTCCCATCCCGTGAAGAAGGCCGACGGTGCCAACCTGCCAGTACTGAAGGACCAGCCCGCCGAGGTTCTGTTCAAGGCTGACAACTACTCCACAGTTCTGCTGGAGTGCGCCACTGAAGGACAGGAGCAGGATATCAAGTGAGTGCATTACTCGTGCCCGTTATAGCTTACACTATAATATACTGACCTAACTAGTTGCCATTCCACCAATTCGCACCAAGCGCTTCCAAACATCCTTCATAATGCGCACAGCAAAGAGTGGAACTCACTGCTTGCGTCTCCGAACGCATACAACCCGAATCTCTTCAAAGTTAGAGTGAACAGGCTTCTTCTGGGGAAGATCTCACTCCATCGTCGACTTTATCTCTGTCACCTCTGGCCTAGATTAAAGTCAAGAACAAACCCATAATTAATAAATATAAACAATATTCCATTTGAGATAACATTAGAAATAAAATAACCCATTGACTCGGTGCGACGTTGCATCGTAAATATCTACTAGCTTGTTGCTTGTTCTTGCTAGCTGTTTTCTGCGTTGCGAATTTGCATCGCGTCAATTCGTAGTTTTGTGTTTGGGCCCTTAGTGCAAAAATCTATGTGCAGATTAGTACATTTTGATACAAGTGCGGAAAGTTTGTTATTGCGTACGAGGCCGAATGAACACCCGAGCCGCAAGGCGAGGGTGTTATGGGGCCGAGAAACGCAATAACAAATTCCCACGTGTATCAAACGACGTTTTTCAATACACTTTCGAAGAAATAAACACAGTTTAGATAAGCATAGGTCGTTTAGTGTACGGACGTAGCGCCTAGGTAAGGTTTTATAGATTAGATATTGATTCAACTACTGACCTTTGTTGCCAAATACTGGCTATCCGGAGCTTCTTTCAAAAAGTTTTCAACTTCATTTGGAGACAATACTTTTGATTTTTGTCCAATATATCCGACGGAGTGTCTTTTTAGAAATGCAGTCAGGTTTTTTATGTTAACACCGTGATTTTGCAGAACCGTGCTTTTTAGCATGGAATATATACACCATATTAGCGTGCTAGGCTTATATTTAGTAGCGAGTTCATTGAAATATGCCAAAAATACTTGCCCCGAAATGACGACGCCTTTTTAGTAACTTTCCACTGAAGAAAACTTTGCAAAGCTGCCATTTAATTCACCTTAGATTTAGATGGCAACAGGCTATCGCAAGCATTTTGTGCCTCAATCACAATATCCGGCGGAGTACCATCTAAAGAATTCTCTTCAAAACTTAAATTCGAAATTTTTCACAAATAACTCAAATTATTAAGGCTAACTTTCCTTTTTTTGCCGCGCTTTATGTTCGCAGGTTAAAGGAGAAGCAAAGGTATGAAGCCGTTAAACAGCCTCACAGGAAAAATATAAAATTCAAATATATTTTAATTAAGAACACAAATAAAATGTTAACTTGTTCATAAAAGTAATATTTGTTTAAAAAAATCATGTTTATTAGTATTATTATGTTTATAAACACAATTTAAATATTAAAAAAATATTAACGCTGTAAAGACGCAAATCAAAATGACGAGATTAAAAAAAAACACGCCTGCTCTATAATTGTCAGTGGTGTTTTTTTTTTTAATTTCTTATGTTTTAATCGAATTACCGCACGCGTGCTGTAATCTTATTACCGCACGCGTGCGAAATATGTTGCATATCGAACCTAATCGTAGTGCAATAAGAGCTTGTTTTCGAGGAAGTGTATTGAAATAGTACATTTTGATACAAGTGCGGAAAGTTTGTTATTGCGTACGAGGCCGAATGAACACCCGAGCCGTAAGGCGAGGGTGTTATGGGGCCGAGAAACGCAATAACAAATTCCCACGTGTATCAAACGACGTTTTTCAATACACTTTCGAAGAAATAAACACAGTTAAGATAAGCATAGGTCGTTTAGTGTACGGACGTAGCGCCTAGGTAAGGTTTTATAGATAAGATATTGATTCAACTACTGACCTTTGTTTCCAAATACTGGCTATCCGGAGCTTCTTTCAAAAAGTTTTCAACTTCATTTTTACTTTTGATTTTTGTCCAATATATCCGACAGAGTGTCTTTTTATAGAAATGCAGTCAGGTTGCAATATATTTTATGTTAACACCGTGATTTTGCAGAACCGTGCTTTTTAGCATGGAATATATACACCATATTAGCGTGCTAGGCTTATATTTAGTAGCGAGTTCATTGAAATATGCCAAAAATACTTGCCCCGAAATGACGACGCCTTTTTAGTAACTTTCCACTGAAGAAAACTTTGCAAAGCTGCCATTTAATTCACCTTAGATTTAGATGGCAACAGGCTATCGCAAGCATTTTGTGCCTCAATCACAATATCCGGCGGAGTACCATCTAAAGAATTCTCTTCAAAACTTAAATTCGAAATTTTTCACAAATAACTCAAATTATTAAGACTAACTTTCCTTTTTTTGCCGCGCTTTATGTTCGCAGGTTAAAGGAGAACCAAAGGTATGAAGCCGTTAAACAGCCTCACAGGAAAAATATAAAATTCAAACATATTTTAATTAAGAACACAAATAAAATGTTAACTTGTTCATAAAAGTAATATTTGCTTAAAATAATCAGGTTTATTATTATAGTATTATTCTTTTTATAAACACAATTTAAATATTAAAAAAATATTAACGCTGTAAAGACGCAAATCAAAATGACGAGATTAAAAAAAAACACGCCTGCTCTATAATTGTCAGTGGTGGTTTTTTTTTTAAGTTTCTTATGTTTTAATCGAATTGAAAAAATATTTTTCAATACACTTCCTCGAAAACAAGCTCTTATTGCACTACGATTAGGTTCGATATGCAACATATTTCGCACGCGTGCGGTAATAAGATTACAGCACGCGTGCGGTAATTCGATTAAAACATAAGAAATTAAAAAAAATAACACCACTGACAATTATAGAGCAGGCGTGTTTTTTTTTAATCTCGTCATTTTGATTTGCGTCTTTACAGCGTTAATATTTTTTTAATATTTAAATTGTGTTTATAAAAAGAATAATACTATAATAATAAACCTGATTATTTTAAGCAAATATTACTTTTATGAACAAGTTAACATTTTATTTGTGTTCTTAATTAAAATATGTTTGAATTTTATATTTTTCCTGTGAGGCTGTTTAACGGCTTCATACCTTTGCTTCTCCTTTAACCTGCGAACATAAAGCGCGGCAAAAAAAGGAAAGTTAGTCTTAATAATTTGAGTTATTTGTGAAAAATTTCGAATTTAAGTTTTGAAGAGAATTCTTTAGATGGTACTCCGCCGGATATTGTGATTGAGGCACAAAATGCTTGCGATAGCCTGTTGCCATCTAAATCTAAGGTGAATTAAATGGCAGCTTTGCAAAGTTTTCTTCAGTGGAAAGTTACTAAAAAGGCGTCGTCATTTCGGGGCAAGTATTTTTGGCATATTTCAATGAACTCGCTACTAAATATAAGCCTAGCACGCTAATATGGTGTATATATTCCATGCTAAAAAGCACGGTTCTGCAAAATCACGGTGTTAACATAAAATATATTGCAACCTGACTGCATTTCTATAAAAAGACACTCTGTCGGATATATTGGACAAAAATCAAAAGTAAAAATGAAGTTGAAAACTTTTTGAAAGAAGCTCCGGATAGCCAGTATTTGGAAACAAAGGTCAGTAGTTGAATCAATATCTTATCTATAAAACCTTACCTAGGCGCTACGTCCGTACACTAAACGACCTATGCTTATCTTAACTGTGTTTATTTCTTCGAAAGTGTATTGAAAAACGTCGTTTGATACACGTGGGAATTTGTTATTGCGTTTCTCGGCCCCATAACACCCTCGCCTTACGGCTCGGGTGTTCATTCGGCCTCGTACGCAATAACAAACTTTCCGCACTTGTATCAAAATGTACTATTACAACATTTGAGTCGAGTGCAGTTTGAGACACGGATGGAAACGGATGGTACGCTATAGTATCTATTAGATATATATCTGTATATATCTATACTTAAAGGTATTCAGTAAAGGTGGAATGCTCCGTTGTTATAGTGATTGCAAGTGCCATTTCTGAGGGCAACCGGAGTTCGATCCCCGGGGTTGAACAGAGCAATAAAACTCTTTATAAGAAAGTTTTAAATATATGCCTAGTATATTACAATTGTCTCGCCCCGACATGACATGCCCATAACTTTTTGTTTAAGTTTTCCCCCACTAGGAATTTCTGCTGTAACGTGGGTGCGTTTACAAACATAAACTAAGATACACACGAACATTCAGATCTGGAACAACTATACAAAACGCCATACAATTATTTGTTCCGTGCGGGAATCCAACACGCAGCGCAGCAGCCGATCACTCAACCACTGCGCCAACCGTGTTCGTAACTACCTAACTTAATGTGCATGTGTCCTAAAATATACTTCTGTCTTCCCCTTTGAAGAATACTGGCGTGATATTGTCTTGTCATAATATGACAGGAAAACCAGACTATATACAAAACAATATCAATCTTATTGTTTCCTCAAATCCCCATGCAGGTGATTTACCGAACGTAGGTAAATTGAGTAATTTTTAAGGAAACTCTAGAAGATTTCCTCATAAAAATCTTGCTTGAGAAACCACAAAGAATTAACATACGTTTAGTGTCTAGTTATTGAGGAAAACGGATTACTTAGTTTGTTTCCTTTTTATTGAGTCATAGAAAATTAAATCAATTATTTTATTTCTCATTTCAAAATTGTTTTAAACGGGTTGCAAGATAGATATATGATCTCATCAGCATTCTCTTGCATTTATGCCAATTTATTTGGGGTCGTCCCAATATGTGTTCTTCTTGTAACTTTCATAATTCTCTAATGTTCGTCACCTTGGTGTAGCGGTTGCAAACGCGACTGGCTGAGCAAAGGGTCCTGGGCTTAAACTTGGGTGTTATCAGAGATTTCTTTCAGAAAATTGTTAGCAGAAACCCGGAGTCGGGATTTGTGCCCAGATCATGATAACGGGTTCCCCTAGTCGCCGGCACGAATTATTTTGTGCGCTAGGTTAAAATGCATGCTATCTCATCCGACAACACGTGCGAAAGAGATAGATGCTGTGATGAGCAGTAAGAAGCTAGTTCGCGTACGAATTAGAACTTTTACAAATTTGTATCTAATGGATGATGATTTAGGAAGAAAACGAGCGCGCGAAATTTTATAAACAGACCTTTGGGAGTCTAGATATCATGAACAAATTAAAATCATGAACATTATTTGCATTGTTGAATTACTAATCTATCCCTGTATGGCGCAATTTTGCATTTTTCCTTCTTCTTATGGTATTTGTTTCCGCTTAAAGATGCGTTAAAATTAGTGTTGAAATATGGAACTTTCGACGCTCATAACCTTCAAATATATTTTATTTATATTTTTTTGTTTCCTTATAGGGCAAGATAATGATGAGACAAATTGATATAATTTTTTATTTTGAACGTACATCGTCAAACAGTGGAGTAATCGCTAGACTTCATTTGTATGGAAGAATTTTCAACTAGTGTAACCTTTACTAATATTTTGAAAAAATAGGAGCCACTATTACACCTTCTGATCAATTCATCGAGGAATACTTACAGGGTCAAAAAATAACATTATTTTTCTTTCTTTCAGATACTCCTGGCACAAAAATGGCCAGCCTTTCGACTGGGAGAAGGCCGGGCACATCGCCCAGCGCCCCGGCGAGGGTAGCATCATGTTCTTCAACCCTCAACCCCAAGACGAAGGCAAATACCAGTGCTTCGTGGAAACCCCTGCCGGAACAGCCAGCACTCGCCAGATCAGCCTGAAAAAGGCCTTCATCAACGCCCCAAAAGTAGAAACCCAAGAACATACGCCGGTAGAAGGCAAGCCTTTCAAACTGGAATGTCCTATCCCAAAATCCTACCCCAAACCCAATATTGTTTGGAAGACTCAACTCCGTTCTGATCCGTCTATAGTTGAGGAGTTCCTCAGCCGAAGAATCACTCTGTCTCCTGACGGTACTCTCTGGTTCTCCAATGTGACAGAGTCTGATGTCAGTTCTACCTTCAAATATGTCTGCTTTGCTCAAACCCCTGCATCTGGTGAAGATGTGGTGCTTGCTGAACATTTCCTGAAAGCTCTGGTGCAGGATAAGACCCCGAATAACGGGGAATTGGTGCCTCAGTATGTGAGCAATGATATGATGGCCAAGGCAGGCGATGTTACCATGATCTACTGCATCTATGGTGGAACGTAAGTCTTTTTTATGGTTTTTATTCATACTACCCTACTTTTAGTAATATCTGTTTTATCTGTATAGTATGAATATGGTTCATTGGTATTGTGGTCACAAGCACGGGTCAGGCAAATTATTATTACATTGCAATCACTTTAGCAACTCGATATTACACCCCGGTAGTCGATTTGGCACCGTAGGAGAGACTGCAGTACAGCCCAAGTCTCGATCGAATCGAAGGCTTTCTCGTAGTCCACAAACGCTAAACAAAGAGAAAGGTTATTTATTACTCTTCCGCCTTTCCTCTTCCGGGGCCATTTCATTGTTGCGCTATTCATCGGTTTGGGGGGTTTGCCATAATCGCCACGCCTGGCGGGCGGGTTGGCGATCGGGGTTTGTTATGAAGTGATATTCTTAACGTCCGAAACCATACGAAACATTTTAGTATTATGTCATTATTTTATGCACCCTTCATTGCCATCGGCATAGTTACTTCACACATTCAGTATTTATTATTATTAGTCGGGTTTTTAGTGATCCTGATAATGGTTTATTTACTTGTGCCTGCATATATTACTTTCCTCTATGAATGTCTGTCAATTTTGAATACTATCAAAATAAATAAAGCCACTCACTTTTGGATCAATCTATTACGCCCCTGAATAAAATCGTTTTTCAGTGCTTCTTACCGATTTACTTCATGACGGCCAGTCGAAGCGGAGACTAGTACGAGTATGTGCGAGAAAACAGGGGCACTGTATTTTCTCACTCTCATAGTCCGAATGAACAACAATCCGGCACGACCAGAGAGTGATTTGGATATAAAGACTACCGAGCCCGCCACATACCTTCCTCATTTTACAGTCTCATTCATATCAGATCCAATCACAGACAAAACTCATCATTATCATCAATTAGGCCGAAATACATTAACTTCTGGACAAAGGTCTCCCCCAATCATTTTCACACCAACCGGCTCTGTGCTTCTCGCGAGCAGACCCATAGTTAAAAATAGCTTTAATAAAAATAAATTTCCTTTCACAGCCCTCTCGGTTTCCCGGCTTGGTTCAAGGACGGCAAGGACGTTGAAGGCAAGCCAGGAGACAGAGTCACCTCCCACAACCGCACCAGTGGCAAGAGACTAATCATCAAGGAGACGCAGCCCGAAGACCAGGGAGAGTATAAATGCATCGTCGACAATGGAGTTGGACAGAAGCAGACGCATACCATGAAGCTGACTGTAGTCAGTGAGTACTTAATATTTTTATCAAAGAGTTTCAGAAACTAAAAATCCTAGCATTTCATCATTATTATTCGTTCGAAAAACGATCTCTGGACACATGCAAAACCTAAACATCACGACAAATACTGCAGGATCATTTTTTTCCGCTACAAAGAGCCAATTCCACCCCGCTCCTTCTTTCCGTGGTATGACCATGCCGATAACGGACCATCTTGAGCTTCTTGGTGTTTCGTTGACATCGACTCTCAATTTTGGGCCATACATTGAGGCAAAGGCTCAGCTGGCTGCCAAAAAGTTGGGGATCTTTGCGAAGGTGAGAGGGTACTTCACGCCGGAACAGCTGCTCAACTTGTATCAAGCGCAAGTTCGATCATGCATGGAGTACTGTTCTCATCTCTGGGGCGGATCTGCCAAATACCAGCTTGATGCACTCGAGTTGATCGGCACTGGTCAAGTCAAAGCTCCAGAGCCTTCAACATCGTCGCCGAGTTGCCAGCTTGTCGGTTTTTTATCGGTTGCATTTCGGGGAGTGTGCGATGGAATTGCATGATCTGATTTCGCCCAGCCAGTTCCATCATCGGACTACCAGATGTACGGCGATGCGTCATCGGTACATGGTGGATATCCCACCCATACGCACAAAACGTTTTGGGGACACTTTCATTATGCGTCCAGCTAAGGAGTGGAATTCCCTGCCGGAGTCTGTGTTTCCCGATAGCTACAATCTAGGGGTCTTTAAGTCAAGAGTGAATAGGTTACTTCTAGGCAAGCTTGCTTCACCGTCGACCACATCATCGCTTACCATCAGGTGAGATAGTGGTCAAGCGCAAGCCTATAGATGATAAAAAAACAAAATCTGGTCTTGTATTTCCCACATCCAGCTGCTTCCAGCGGACTTCACCCTGTAGAGGGCCAATCCACTCATTTATTTTAATACTCGTATTACTTCTACAATGGCTTTTAAGTGTTTCTGGAACGAAAACAATAACTGTTTTTACAAAAAAATACAACCGACTTCAAAATAAAAACACTACAAAGTAAAAAATAACTTCAATTTCGGCAGTCAGTTTTCGTTTCATCGTTTTTTGACACCGACTTCCGAAATTGAAGTTATTTTTTACTTTGTAGTGTTTTTATTTTGAAGTCTGTTGTATTTTTTGTGAAAACAGTATTTATTTTCCACTTTTTAGCTGTGGTTCATAATGCCCAAAGGCTTAGGCTAGGTACCTATAATGCCCAAAGTGATGCCAGAATAGATTAACCCAATAACATGAAACTTAAACAAAACCGGTGCAATAAGAGTATACCAGGGAGAACTATTCACACCTGCGTACCCCTTTAGAGCATACCAGTGTGATGTTATGTTATGAAATGGTGTAAACAATAAACAGACATGCGATTACAGCTATCCCGTGTGATTTTCCGTCATTTATTGAAGAGTTCTGATGTATAACTCCGAAGTTCTTCATCATATCCTGATGAAAATTAAATAGGACCACACGACAAGCACTAGCTTGCAAATAAAAAAAAGAATCATCAAAATCGGTTCACCCAGTAAAAAGTTCTACAGACCTTTTTTTTATATGTGTTACCTCAGTAACACACGTAAAAAAAATACAGTCGAATAGATAATCACCTGCTTTTTGGGAAGTCGGTTAATTAGTATCTGATGCTTTATCTGTTTCTCACTTTTAGTGACACTTTGTATGTTTAACCCCCGCCGGAAAAAGAGGGGTGTTATAAGTTTCACGAGTGTTGCTGTGTTTCTGTGTGTCTGTGTATCTGTGTATCTGTGTGTCTGTGTATCTGTGTATCTTTGTGTCTGTCTGTGGCATCATAGCGCCTAAACGGATGAACCGATATTGATTTAGTTTTTTTGTTTGAAAGGTGATTTTGTCGAGAGTGTTTTTAGCTATGTTTGAATAAAATCGGTTCAGCCGTTCAAAAGTTATGGGCGTTTTACTGTTTGAATCGGGGTGTTTTCGCAAGATAAATGTGTCGGGGGTTTATGAAATTTTGAAATTTTGCTTGTTTCCACAGGTGCACCAAAACTCTCCAAGAAATCAGAAAAGCAAGTCAGCGTGAAGGAAGGCCAAGATGTTTTGATTCCCTGCCAAGTAACTGGTCTGCCTGAGCCCAAGGTATCCTGGACATACAACGCTAAAGCTCTTGGTGATAGAGCCACATACAAAGATGGTGTATTGACCATCAAAAACGCGAAGAAAGGAGACACAGGATAATGGCTGCAAAGCTGAGAACGAACATGGCGATTTGTACGCGGAGACTCTAGTACATGTTGCTTAGACTGATAAAACGTTAATTTATCTAGTTTTAAGTTGAAATTATGTATTTTATTATTTATCGGACGGATATACAATCATGTGATTAATTCGATTAAAATCAACCATTTGCAAGTAAATTGGCTTTTCTTTTATAAAACTTTCGTTTCTAATTTGTAAATTGTAAAGTAGTTAATTGTTAGTTCGTCCGGCGACGACAAGGTAGATCTTGGAGTAAGGTTATTTTGAGTGTCTGTAAGGGACAGATGTATATCATTGTTGTCATTGCGGATAGAACTTTGATCCTATTGAATGTTTTACAAACGAATCTTTAATGTAATAAACTAGTGTCCGACCAAAACCGAAGATTTCTTACAAGGATCAGGTTTTGAGGGAAAAATAAAGAAAACGTTATTATATTAAGTAAGTCCTTATTTTTTGTCTTTAAATCACGTAGCTATGCAGTCTTCGACATTTTCAATTATTGGTATGATAATCAATACCCCTCATTTAATAACAAAATATTCGCAAAAAAAAGTTAAATAAAAAAATCAAAAAACCCGACAGCTTCAAAAGCGAACTAAAAAGTCGTAAACAAGGAATAATCATGCTGTGCAGTCGGAGGATACATATTCGCGGGCTGGCTGACCAAAATCTGGTGTATCCTCCGCCTGCACAGAATGATTTTTTCCTTGTTTACGACTTTTTAGTTTGCTTTTGAAGCAGTCGGGTTTTTTGATTTAACTTTTTTTATTTATAACTTTTTAGTTAGTTTTTTTTCGAATTAGATAAATTTAAACATATAAGTGTCATATATTTTTGAAATCACCTCGTACAACCCTTTATTTTGATACCCCACACGATGGGTTTGGAAGAATAAAATAATTTGGGCCCTCACAATATGGCACCCAAAATCCGCCATTTTTCTATTGTCCAATTTTAATTGAGCCTATAAAATTCGCAGGGTTAAGACGAAACGCGCGGCAAAAACATTTGCCTTTTCATGTAGCATAGGGCCGCTGACAGGTATTCCTTTGTTTCTTATGATCATTGTATCCGACTTTTTTATAAAGAATTTTATATGAAAACCAAACTTCGTAGTGTAATTACGTCATAATAATCGGTTGGTCAATATAAGCGGAGTCATAATAAACGGATTCTACTGTACTATCGTGATTCGTATCTTCAATTTATTCCTCACTTGTTACTCCTTGAAGAGTGGAAGACCGACTGTGTCTCTGCACTCACTCAGTGGAAGTCGCTTCGCTCCCGTCAGGGAGCGATGCGAGCGGTGCCGGAACATTGTTCCTAGCCCGCGGGCGCAACACCGGGGCCCATAACAATGGACCCGTCATTGTGTTGTCCTTTGGACCTAGCTTTTGCGCGCGTTGAAAATTCTTTTTAATTCGTTAGTACAAAAGATATCAACGCGCGCTATGTTTGGCTTGTTGTATGTGACTGTAGGCGCGCTACGGCGGCCGTTCTGAACGGTCCGCCTTTTCTTCACGGCCTCCTGGCGGTCCACCCCAGTGCGAGTGAGACCCAGGGCGTACCCTGGGAGGCCCAGCTAAGGTAACCAGTGGCAGGAGCACCGACTTGAGCGAACCTACAGTTTGGTAGTGAAAGCGACTAGCTACTACTAGCGCCGTTTATGTATGTGGGAGCGGCAATGACCTGAATTACACCGCCCATGATAACCGATAGCGCGCGGCGACCGCAGCGCTATTCGGTGCATGTGTACTAGCGAGTGTAAAGTTATGAGTGTCTGTTTGCGACGTAAAGCTTGCCTATATTAACTTAGAACAAACTTCACGCCGTGTATGTCGTGTGGGATGGGTAGTATTATTGTATGAGTAAATCGCGTGTAGTGTGATGCGATTTACTCAAGCGTCAAGTCCGGGTGGTGGATGGGGTTACTTGGTGATTATGAGATCACGCGGTAGGCGCTTCTTGTCGGGCGGGCGCGCGTGCCATGGCGCTATATCCTGGATGTGAGGCCAGGCAGAAGCGTCGGCCCGCGCGAACATGTTTGTGGCAAGGCGGCTTACAAACTCATCCAGGCTCTCTATACCTGAATCCCGCAGGATGACATCGTTCCTCACGTAGCGAGGGGCGTCCATGATGTGTCGTAGCGCCAGGCTCTGCTGGGCGCGAAGTTTTCTTTTGTTCGTCTCGCTAGTCGGGCGCGCCAAGGACGAACCAAGCTGGGGCTGCGTATGTTAGAATGGAGCGTATGTAGGTTTTATAGATGCCCAGCTTGGTGCGGGCGGGAAGGCGGGATGAGAGCACTGGGTTGAGCAGGTTTCGGGCCACCCTGCATTGCGCTATCACCTTGGTGGTGTGTGCCCCCATCGTGAGCCGACGATCTATGGTCACACCCAGGTACTTGGCCTGGGGTGTCCACTCGATGTCGGCCCCTTGTAGTGTCAGTTGTGGTGGGAGGGGCGCGAGTCCTGTAACAAGTGCCTGCGTCTTACTCACGTTAACCGAAAGCCGCCACTTGGCTAGCCATTCTGGTATCAAATCGAGGGCGCGCTGTATCTTTTCGCTGCGAATTTGGCGTTCATCGAGGTCGTTACATAGGCTGCGTCGTCAGCGTACAGGGCTAGCGTTACCTCTGGCGTTGTAGGGATATCGTCGGTGTAACGTGAGTAACACGCAGGCGATAATACGGCGCCTTGCGGTACGCCCGCCGATATCGCGCGGGGGGCGGATAATTCGCCCTCTACCACCACTCTGAAGCTCCTGTTGGTCAGAAAAGAATTAATAACTCTTACCACGCGACGGGGCGCGCTGGATGTGGACAGCTTGTATATAAGGCCGTCGTTCTTCGCGCGGCGAGATGTGAGGTGATAGGTGTCGCAGCAGGAGTGATTCGAACACCTTGGAGATGGTGGGCAGGAGCGTGATCGACCGATAGCTCTCAGGCTTCAGGACATTCTTTCTCGCCTTGGGCAGCATGATGACGCGCCCTTCTTTCCACGAGGCCGGGAAGGAGCCCGTGCGGAGAATCCCGGTGAACAGGCGCGCCACAGCCATACGGTGGGGCAGGTGGCGCAGCGCTGTGTTGGAGATGTGGTCGGCACCTGGGACCTTCCGGGGCTTCGTTCTCAAGAAGGCGCGTCTGACTGCGCCAGGCGAGAAGTGTATGGGATCTTCATCAGGAGCTATCGGCGTTGCGAAGTAGTCTCCAATGTGTTTCTCGACTGCTGCGACATGTTCGTGTTCTACAGTCAGGTTCGGTTGGAACTGACGCTCCAGGTGCTCGGCGAAGACCTCTGCTCGGTCTCCCGCGACGTATTTTAGCGCCCCGTCAGTGCTTTGGAGTGGTCGTACCGGAGCTGGGATGTTACTCAGCTGGCGGCACAATCTGTGTATAGAGGGCCAGTCGCCCTCTGCGGACTCTATACGTTCCTCCCAGCTCGCGGCTCTCATAGCACTCAACTCGGCTTTCACTTTCTCAGTGAGCTTGTTCAGTGCCGTTTTCATGGTGGGGCACCTCGTATGTTGCCACTGCTTGCGTAATCGTCTTTTTTCGGTGATTAGTCGCAAGATGCGCGCCGGCAGGCACGCACTCTCCCCTGCGGCTGCGTCATCGTTGCTGCTGCCAGAGCTTGTTGTACGCAAGCAGTAATTTCATTCGCTAGTGCGTCGACGTCGGCGGCTGTGTTGATGGGCCGAGTTGGCGTGGTAGAGTTTATCTTTTCTGAAAAGGCGTCCCAATCGATTAGTCGACGCGGCGCTTGTTGTTTCATGCGGGTCGGCATATCCGATAGGACGACGAGTACAGGATGATGATCCGACTGCAGCTCGTCGTCCAGGACTTGCTGTGTGACCTGGCATTTCAGACCCCGGTGTACGACGATGTCCAGTACGTCTGGCATGTGCGTAGCACAATCTGGGTAGTGTGTGGGAGTCTCGGGTCCAGACACCGTGTACCCGTGGGCCTCCGCGTCCGCGAAGAGCCGCCTACCGCCCTCGTTGGCGTAGTAGCTATTCCAAGCTGGGTGCTTGGAGTTGAAATCACCGGCGAGGATGGTAGGGTTTCCATTGTGGTTAAGTAGGCTTCTTAGCTCGCTCATATCAAGCTTATTGTTTGGCGGCTTGTATAGCGCGTATATATTTAGGTCCTCGCCGGCTATATGTAGCTGAACACCCAGCGCGTAAGCTGTCTGTATTGTCGGGAGAGGGAGTTCCTGGTGGACGACTCTTCTCTTTACAAGAATGGCCAGGCCACGGTATCGGGATCCGCATGCCGACCGCTCGTCCTTTCTATAAACGAGATACCCCGGGAACTTGCACCTATCTTCTGGTCCCAGGAGTGTCTCGCTTATGAGCGCCACGTCGATGTCCTGTTCACGCAGGAGATGGCGGAGGAGTGCGACCTTTTTGTTCAGACCGCGGGCATTCCAGTGAATCATCCTTAACGACTTAGCCATGATAAAGTGTTAGTAAAGCTGCTAATGCCGTCAAGGATGACTTGTTCCACATCCTGTCCCTGCCTAATGGCCTTGATAAGGTCCATTAATAGTTGAATGGCACAGGCAGTAAAATTCTTATTTCTATTTTTATTTTCAGTTAGTTCTGAGTATGTCGGCGCTTGATTGGTCGCCTTTGTTTGGCTAGCGCCGCCTGATTGGCCGGCGCTATTTTTTGTTTTGGATTTCGCTCCTAGATGGCGCTTGGTGTCTGATTGTACAGTTTTAACAGTGTTATTGTTTTGTTTATTCACTGCCTGTGCATCGTCGGTGGCAGGGATGGTTTCTTGGGTCGCTTCCTGTGTCGCGGGGGGGTGGTATGGCTTCCTACCCTTCCCCCCCCCTCTTCTTTTTCCTCCGCCCTGAGGAGGAGGCAGCTTCACCGCGTTGTGTGGGCCCGTTTGCTGCCGCCATCAGCGTCGCGCCTTGGGCTTCTTCGTGCAGCCTCTCTTCTGCTTGCACCTCTTTCTGGGGGCGGCGTGAAGTTGTTGAAGTGATGGCGACAGTGCCCAGTCGCCTGTGTTTGATCTCCTTTTGGAAGATGGGGCACTTGATGTTGCTCGCAGGGTGTGCCCCTCCGCAGTTTGCGCAGGTGGCCGGCTGGTCCCTTGGCCTGGGGCAGTCCTTCGCTATGTGCCCCTCTCCACATCTTACACAGGCGAGTGGGCGGTGACACTGGTGCGAAGAGTGCCTAAATTGCTGGCATCGGTGGCACTGAGCGGGCCCACGTTTGCCACGCCATGCCTCGATTTTGACACCTCTCATTAATAAAAACACGGAGGTGTCATAGATTGCTCTTATATTCTCAGTTTTATTGAGGACGGCGTGGAACACGCAGCCAGGACGTCCCTGGCGCGCATTAATATGCCGCACATACTCTGGCTCGTAGCCGAGGTTGCGGAGCTCCTCCTCAATCTCCTGCGGGTCCGTGTCCGCTGGTAGCCCCCTGATGGCTACCTTAAACTTTTTGTCCGCCTGCAGTGAGTAGGCGAACCAACTTATGTTCTCCTCTTTCTCTAGGGTGGTCAGGTACCGTTGGACCACCCTATATTCGTCCTCACTTTCTGGGGCGAATCGAACCCCCTGCCTGTAAGGTCGAGCGTTTGGAGGCCGGCCTAGCTTAGTGGCTAGAGCTCTGAAATGTGTTGCCCAGTTGGGCAACTTTTCTACCACGAGAGGCGGGTAGCGGGGCCGTTTATGTTTGGCAGGTTTTTCCGCACCGCTATCGGCTGTAGGTTGGGTGTTAGCTGCATCAGGGGTGGGGTTAGGTGATGGTACTTCTCTTACCCCAGTTGACCTTCTTTGTGTTGGATGGGCGGCGATCGTCCTGGGTGATGGTGTGCGTCGCACGGTCTCAGCAAAGGTAGGCGAGTCCGCGCTCTGTTTCTCGTGCGACTGTGTGCGTTGTGAGTCGAGACAGTAGCGTTTCGCCTCCTCTATGGATTCTTCAGGGCTCCTGCGTCGCCTTAGGGGCCTGTTGCTTGCCTGAAAGTCTACATCCATGTCTACAAAGGCACTAGGTGACATAGGATAATTTATGTTTTCGGTGTCCTCTGCTTCTGCCCTACGCCCATAAGACGCAAGCGAAGTGCTTGACCCACTTAAGCTTGATTGGGCCGATCGCATTGCGGGGGAGTCATACGCGGAAGTGCGGGGGTGTGCAGGCGAGCCCTGATTGGCTGACGAACCCACATGTGGCGCCCTCTGATGTTTTAGTTCCCGGTCCCTATTTACGTATGGGTCGCGGGTAGCGGCTGCGCGTTCGTCTATTTTTTTATTAGTGCTAGACGTTGCTGTTCTAGGCACAGATGGTACTGTGCGTGGAGCTGGCATCCTAGCAGCTGTTGTAGGTGTGATATGCGTGGGTGCATTTCCTTGGAGTGTGCGCGGCGTAGAACGCGGTGGCGCGGCGCGGGGTGTATTCACTGTTGCGTAGGATTTCTAGGGTTTGCTACGTTTTTAACTCTAGATGTGTTAGCCTTGGAGGTGGTACAAAGTTCCGTTGACCCTTGACCCATGTGGGTAGACGGAGATACCACCGAAAAACTTGATTCCGGGGTGCGCGCGGACGATTTACGGTCGGCGGGTATCGGAGTTTTTACTTTAACAGGGCGATGCGTTATGGGAGCACTGTACCTGTCTGTAGGTGATGTTGGAGATGCTGGTGACTCAGCGGCAATCTGCCTACCTTGCCTCCTTGGAGTGCTGTCCTGCTGGCTGCTATGCTGCTCATCCGCTGGTTGGCTCTCGATCGTCGCTACCCCCAGATTAGGGAGCGAGGATGTGCGGTCCATTGACGGGTGCTGGTCTTGTGATCGATGAGCTCCGCGGCCTGGCGGGCCGCGGGCTGGTGGTGACATTTTTTCTTCTTTCTTCCGGTTTCTTTTTCCTTTCTAAAATTCATTAGCATGAATAAAAGGGGGGAAACAACTAGCTGTCCGCGACCGCAACAACAGCTTCGCGCGAGCAAAAGCTGTTGGCAGCAACGAAGTCCGCCCTGGTTGCCTCCGACAGTATAAATTGAAAAATCTATACTATCGGCGACAAAGAGGGTAGACTGAAGACGGTCCGTGCAGAGATTTGGTGCGAAGTAACGACGAACGTATGTGTTTGCAGGTGCACGACTAGTGGCGATCCGTGTCTGTGTCTCTGCCTACAAGCGGGCCGGCTTTTATACAAAAACCGCTCGGCGAGAACAATGGCGCCCCTACTTTTCAACTGTATTCAAGCATGGCACCACAGAAATGCCGATTTTATAAAACTTATCTTATTTAAATTTACACAAGTTATACATTTCCTTAATCTACATACTTAATTCTATATAGGAAAATTATAAAAGGTGTACAAAGGTCAACACAAAAGTCCTAATCTAGATTCCTCCTTACTCCAAGTATTAAACTATGACAATATACATAATCTTATCTAATTAGCTACCTTTTCTCTAAATCTTATGTATATTACAAGTTTTATTATACTCCTACTCTAAAATTCACATGGCACATACATGTGACATATTTTACACACGTGGTCATTTATTTTTGTAACAAAGGAGAAAACTGCGAGACAATCCTAACTAACTATCTACCTTTTCTCTAGTTCTTATACACATTAGATAGCTTTACTCACATGGCACCTACGTCAATCCTACTTTAAATACGCACATGTTAATTTCTTAGTTACAAGAAAGCTAAGAGACAATGCTTACGGTACATTGTGTCCGGCCCTACCAGGTAGCTACATTACAGGGGACGGAGTTCGTCTTATTTTCTCACGCCGCTTCGCGTCATGTGGCCATCCTTTCATACCCATTTTAATTACGGTCGAGCCGAGCGTGAAACATTAAGCATTGATTTTAAATTACATTTTATAACATTGAAAAAGGCCGACAGAAGTTCTATATTGCAGTCATTCATAGACCCGCTAAGAACCCAAAACCGTGCAGTTATAAAAAAGGTCATTAAGGAATTTAGCGTGGAAAGTGTCCATTTCTTAAAATTACCACGTGAGCCGTTGTCGTTTACAGCCATATAGGAACAAACATACACACATACATACATATATACATACATAAATAGACTGATAAACACATTACCCTCCTTCGGCAGTCGGGTAAAAAATACTCGCTTGGATGGAATTTAACGCACCGAACACGACCGATCACAGCGCGAGAACACCGGGCTTATTACGTATGGAACAGCAAGTAGCAATAATTGTACAATTATTGCGCGATCAATTTAGTGACCTGGCTACTGAGGCCTTTAAGTCGTCTTTTTTTTTTGACAGTCACTTTTAACAGAAGCTATTTTATCTGTCCGATGATTTATAAAATGTATCGTTTGATGAATTAACCAACATATGAAAGAGCAACACTTCGTGGGGGCTGTTTTTTTACAATAGTCAATTTGATTACTATTTAGCTCCAATATTCCGATAAATTAATATTCGCAGATGTAAAGTATTTGTGTAAAGTAAATATGGCAGTGAAAATTTGATATTTGCATTTTATTTGCATATATGTCAATGTGTAAAATCAATTAAAATTTCTTCGAATTGTCGATTGTCGAATTTTAAGAAATCGAATCGATAACGCATTAGAACATCACTTAGTAGACTACATTATCTCGTATTTGAGCTATGAAACGTAAAAAAAGATTTTTCAAATTTAATTTAGACATTGGCAGAATAGTCGACATTGGTGTTTGCCATATAAAAAAAAAATATAATAGAAGATACTTACTGCGGACTTATCACATTCTCATGTGTTTGTAAGTATTTAGTAGTAAATATATAATTAAGCTTCGCTGAGGTAGCCAACACAGGATTTTTTTATACTGTATATAAAAAAATCCTCCACTTTACCGTGATCACTTCTGTTTCAATGATTCAACAAATAGTCCAGTTGCGTAGACATTAGAGACTCAAAACAACACCAATTTGTCATTTACGTTTACAATATTCACTAGGAATTTGTTATTTCAATATTTATTCTTATATTATTATTCTAATTTGCGGATACTTAAAATAGCCACAAAATAACATACGAAAAAAGCCGCCAAAAACTCAAAAACGTCTGTACCTACTTAGCCATCAGCGAGCGATTGGCAATCGACCAACAACAAGGGAAAAAGTAATCGCAATTTGACAGCCACATTTGCTCGCCGATCGCTGTCGCTCTGCTGTCAAAAACCATACGTAATACGAAATTATCGCGATCACCTTGCGATAAATGCACATTTCAGTTAACAGATTTTTATTGTTAGCAGTGCTGTCGTAAAATTATTATGGTGTGGCTATAGCTCATATATAATGCGGATTCGCGATTGAAGAGCAATTATTTCGCAAAAATAAGCCTTCCAATTTTTTGACGTAAAGCGATATTCGCGCGATGATTGTACAATCTCTGCGCAAATATTGTTAATTGCTGTTTCATACGTGAATGCAGTTTCGGTTTCGGTAGTCGTTTCGGCAGGTTTGCCGCCGAAACCGAAACTAAACTGAAACTCGTTGTTTTGCCGAAACTCGACCGAAACGAACTTTCTGTCGGACACTATAATAAACTCAGTACGTATTCTACTTGTTCATTGCAAGATACTTCGTTTGGTAAGAATTTAAATTTTATGATGACAATAATAATATAGTTTGACAATGGCATTGACGTTAATAACATTGTAATAATCAATGAGGAAGGAAAAGTCAGTGGTAATAATGACGACGCGTATACCTAACCTCAAAATTGGTTTAGAAAATTCTCAAAATCAGTTTAGAACCATTGAGATAATATGTACTACGTACTAGTACATTATTAACTCAATGTTTAGAACATATTCTGGTTTGGACAGATTCTTGTTACGGCAGATTCTTTTTTGGCAGATTCAATAAACGGCAGAAGTAACATGACAAACTTAAACATACCATACAATGTTTAATGGTATTATTATTTATAGCGTCAGAATGGCTGGGTTGCCTGTGGCAAGCGGCTCTGAAAGTATATTCAAGAATTGCTATCCAATTGTTTATATTTGCTACATTCCTTCAATAATTACTACATATGATAGATTCAAAGAAATATGAATATTTTTTTGATCGGCCATTCTGACGTGGATGGTCACCTCTGTGTTTAGCATGAAGAACACAGAGGCGACCATCCACGTCAGAATATTCTGCGTGAATTGAGCTTTTATTAAAATTATTAGGAATAATAGCCTAATAATTTGAAAAGGCAACAGTTTTTTTTTATTACAGCTTCTTGTTCAAATCGTACAAACGTTCAATGTTATGGGTCACTCACCCTAGATCTGTTTTAAGGTCATAGCACACTTATCAATTCGGAAAGGGATCGTAACCATATTGGCTTTCGCCTCGCCAACAAACAGGCGTCAACCTTACGTAAGTACGTAACTAATGCGAATAAGCAGCTCCAGTACGTCGACTCGGCTACGGCTAGGCGACGCCGCGCTTACAGCTCACCGATCGCTGATTGACCTGGCTGGCACCAGATCAGACGACGAGCCGTAAGCATGGGAACTGCTAGTTGACCACGCACCGCCCCGCAGTTCGTGAGGGTCCCCAGGCGGGGCGATTCCGTTACGATGCCGATTAGTGTGTGTTGCAGTAGGAAGTTTCATACAAAGAATACTGGACGGCTCGAGTTGATACAGTGACGATCCCTTTCCGATTTGATAAGTGTGCTATGACATTAATTCGAACATAACTCGCACAAACAAGAGGCAAGCATTGCAATCCCCACCAAACTCAGCAACAACCCTCGTTACAGAAGGTGTTCGTAATGTTGTTGAAAGTGTGATGCAATTGCAGATGAAATCTTTGCTAGAGAACATAACATTAACCATGAGGAACTTGCTGAACAAGGAGTTGACCGAGTTACGTGAAGAGGTAGCTGGCCTTAGGGGTTCCGTAGAATTCGTTAGCAACCAATAAGACGATATGTTGAAGGCAAGGAAGCAAGGTGATGAAAAAATAAAGGTAGATAAAAACGAAAGTTAACATCCACTATTAGAGTCATGTTGAGTCGTATAAACAGCTTGGAACAACACGCTCGTTCAAGTAATATTGAGATCCAATAAGTTCCTCAGAAGAAAACTGAAAACCTTATCGATATTGTAACACAGCTGGGGAAAACCTATTTGTTGTGATATTAAAGAGGAAGGCTTTAGTAATTGTACTCGTGTGATGAAGCTTAATAACAGCACCAATCGCCCCAAATCAATTGTTGTACAATTTAGCAGACCCAATTTAAGAGACACTTTCCTAGCAGCTTATATCAATTTTAATAAATCAAAGGCAGCTAGTGAGAAGCTGAACACCTCCCATCTCGAACTTGATGGTGCGAAATCTGCGATCTTCGTGATGGAACATCTGAGCACTCTCAGAAAGCATTGCACACGGCTACACGTCTCAGTGAAAGGGGATATCGTTATGTTTGGGTCACAGGAGGACGTTTTTATGTTAGGAAGTCAGATGATTCCGATGCCAAGGTTATGAAAGATATGGATTCGCTACATCAATGGTATAATGTACAATTCCCAACCGAGCTGTTATCAAGGTTTATTCAAAGTTAAATACGCTACTTTTTAACCGACTTACCAAAAAGGAGGCTGCTCTATGTATGTTTTGTTTTTTTTTTGTGTATTCTCACTGATATCTTCATCAATTGTAGACCGATTTTGTAAATTATTTTTTAATTTAAAAGAGTAAGTTCCGAAATTGGACCCATTTTAATTTGGTGAAGATTTGATCAAGAACTTCGAAAATATACAGCAGAACTTTTCAATAAATAACGGCAAATTCTCGGGATTGCGGCAATCGCATGTCTGTTTATTGTTCATAACATTTCAGAACATAACATCACGCCAGTACACTCTTAAAGGGTACGTAGATCTCTCATTTCACCAGGGTCGGACTGGCCATACGGGAGTACCGGGACTTTTCCCGGTGGGCCGCTCCCTCCTTGGGTCGGTTCGGTTCGCCAGCCAGACCGGCGCGGAGCGACCCAGCTCCATTTTCCCTTCATTTTTATATAAAGCCAAGCCGTGATTAGTGAGACAGCGCTAGGCCGCACTGCGGTTAACCGCTCGCGGTCATCAATACAAGCGACCGTTCTAGCGGTATTTTTTCGCGATTGTTTTTAGGGTTCCGTAGCCAAATGGCAAAAAAGGGAACCCTTATAGATTCGTCATGTCTGTCTGTCTGTCTGTCCGTCCGTATGTCACAGCCACTTTTTTCCGAAACTATCAGAACTATGCTGTTGAAACTTGGTAAGTAGATGTATTATGTGAACCGCATTAAGATTTTTACACAAAAATATAAAAAAAAACAATAAATTTTGGGGGTTCCCATACTTGAAACTGAAACTAAAAAAAAATTTTTTCATCAAACCCATACGTGTGGGGTATCTATGGATAGGTCTTCAAAAATGATATTGAGGTTTCTAACATCATTTTTGTCTAAACTAAATAGTTTGCGCGAGAGACACTTCCAAAGTGGTAAATGTGTCCCCCCCCCTGTAACTTCTAAAATAAGAGAATGATAAAACTAAAAAAAATGTAAGATGTACCTACATTACCATGTAAACTGCCACCGAAAATTGGTTTGAACGAGATCTAGTAAGTAGTTTTTTTTAATAAGTCATAAATCGTAAACCGCAATTTACCAAGTACGGATCCCTTCGTGCGGGAGTCCGACTCGCACTTGGCCGGTTTTTAAACTGTAACTAGCTACAAAATGTGCGCGGTCGGGGTATGGCTTGGGCCGGTCCGGCTGGTGGACCGAACTGGCCTGGGGCACTGCATGACCGGCCCGCGGGGCACCACCCCGGCTCTAGCTTGACTCGACTCGACTCTAGCTAAATTTTACCTTAATTTTTATATCTTTAAATATTTTAGACAGGTTAATGTTCTTAGTCTGTATTCAGCTCTATGTCGGTTATCTAACACATAACACGTTACATACATATTACTTATAGGTTATGTGGGATACCTAGATTCTGTGATGTTTACAAACATTTCTAATCTATCATGAATTAGATAACCGATGCATTTGTTATCAACTCGAGTGGAATGTCAGAAAACAGGAAAACTTTAGTGAAATGTTATTTGTGATTTGCAAAAACCCGCATGTGAATAATAATAGATTGTCGAAAC